>MCJB01000826.1:5570-22896 GCA_002018475.1 Nicotiana obtusifolia | reverse complement strand
AGCGGGCCGGTCCCTACCCACGAGCCCGCCAGGCCCAGGCCCAGGCCCGCCAGGCCCGCCAGGCCCAGGCCCGCCACGGGCCACAGCCTTATTCGGGGGGTAGAGTTTCTTTGACATATCTTGATGATTATGTATTTTGATAACTATGAGACATTTGGCCTATAATTAACTTATTACCATTTTCTTCTTCTTTCTCATTATCTATATATTCTCTCTTATCTCTCATTATATATATGCATTACGCTTTCAATAGTTTTTCTTTTGCCTAGTAGCTTCTTTATCTTTATGTTTGTTTCCTTTTTGAAAGCTTCTTTTTGATTTAATAGCTTCTTTCTATGTTTTAGTGGATAATAAGCCTTTGATTTTCTTAATTCCACGGTTCTTTCCAAAGGTATTTTTTGTATGAACCGGGTGACTCTTCCCAACGATGGAATAGCGTGACAACCTTCTTAAGGGATTAAGTCCGTTTTTGGTGTTTAAGTAATAATAAGTAGTAGTAATGAATAAAAAAGACCTAATTGAGTCATGCTCGAAGAGTGAAACATGCTTCACTTACTACCAACACACTTAACTACATGCTTATAGTTTGAAACAAGGTTTTTGGAAAGAAATAGCTCTAGTTAATGACCTTGTGACTCTTGTGGTGACTTAGTCAATCATCGAGTGGTTCAATCGAACCATAGTGATTTTCAATCTTGTGACATTCTTTTGAGAGAGATGAGTAAACCTTTTGCAAATCTTTGGATTGAGTGCTAAATTCTTACGTGAGATAGGAAAACGGATAGTAGAGTAGGAGGAGTTTGGGATCCACAATGACCTACATAAAAGAGCAAACTTCCTTGATGAATAAAGTCAACTCTTGATGCTCAAGTGTCACGTTATAACTATTTGTGCTTAAAATTTTAACTTTTTGGCTTTTTGATAATTCATAATTGGTGTGGGTAATTTTTTGTCCCAATTGATGTGTGAATGACTCGCTTTGATTTGCTGGAATGACTCTTAACTTATGGAGGTGGGAACCACTTTATTTGCTTGAGTACAACCAAAAGCTTAAGTTTGAGGGAGTTGATAAGTCGAGATTTTGACTACTTATTAGCGCCTTTTAGCTTACATTTTAGTCCAAAAGCTTTTAATTATCCTCCCGAGATGAAATCCAACTCAAGAAGGAGTAATCTGAAGTCAAGGACAAAAAAAAAGGCGCAAAAGCTCAATTGTGCGGAACGCAGAATATCATCTGCGGCCACAGGTTATGAAGGAATTTCCATTAAAGACTAGTGCAAAGTGCGGTCCGGACATGAATCGTGCGGTTGCAAGAGCTGAGCCAGAATCAAAGTTCAGAGAAGATGCATTCCAAGTCTCCCAGAAGTGCGACCGCACAACAATAGAGCAGCCGCAGAAGAAGAACTATGCGGCCACAGATACAATTGTGCGAACCGAAGAAGAGAAAGATGCGGCCGCAGTCACAATTCTGCGGACCGCAGAAAGAGTGCAGTGTAGCTGCAGTTCAGAATTATGCAGCCGCAGACTTCCAATCCTGTCAAGCTGAAGAAAAGTGCGGACCGCACATGGAATTATGCGGCCGCAGAACCTTCAAAAGGGAATTTTTGTCCGAAATTTCTAACCCCGTATAAATAGACAAGTTTCACTTTTTTAGGTTAACTTTAGATATCAGCAACTACAGTAGTCGTTTCTCTTTACTTATTTTAGTAGTTTTTCATATATTGAGCTATTTTAACATAGATTTTGTCATTTCAATCTTGCAATATATTCTTCTTTTTCTTCATACAAGCATGAGTAGCTAGATTTTTACTAGGTTTGTGACCCAACCCTAGTGTGCAAAATTTTGGGTGTTTGATTTATTACTTGTTTATGGTTGGGTGTTAATTATTTAGCCTTGTTCTTACTTTATTTTGTGGAATTAATGCTAGCAAAAAATTGGGTCAATCGAGTGATTGATAAACCCAATTAAAGGGTTGAACCTAGAGATAGTAAAATCCGACTTGAGATTTTTATCAACCGTTTTGTTCAATACCCATTTGGACTTGAGAAAGCCAAATTGGGCAAAATCACTCTCTAACCGAGATGTATTGAGTAGGTAATTGAGTGTTGATAGCTATAATACACCCCGACCAATAAAACAAGCTTTGAAGTTTATATCCCATTAGGCAAACACCTAGGTGAAGGTCATAGCCCTAGGACTTTTACAATATTTAAAAAACAACCAAAACAATCTTCTAGTTTAATTTCTTAAATTGCATTTGTAGTTTAATTTCAACTTTAAAACAACCAATTTTTATGAAAGTACAAATTTAGATATACAAACTCACACGCTAAGATATATACTACTAACTCCCATACATATAGCTCCTTGTAAAATTCGACCCCGAATCTTATTGGTTATTACTATTGCATCGATCGTTTTCATAACCTCGAATAGAGGAGTGAAATTGGACGATATCAGTGGTTTCATTGGTGTCCCTTTTGGGGGACAGTCCCACCACAGCAGGGGTCGTCCTTATAGGCCAACTCAGATGGCTCGTCCAGTTCATCGTGGTGCATCATCCAACCATGGTTTGTATAGTAATAGAACAGGTCAGTCATCTCGCAAATGCGGAGGAAATTTCGCAAAAGCGGAACCGCAGGTGCGATTAAGTGGTCCGCAGAAGCGAAATGCCTGAGCAGTGTATTAAAATCAAGGGTTTCGTGATTTTCATCATTTTGGACATTTCAAGCACGGGTTTAGGTGATTTTTGGGAGGAATTTCGAAGGGATTCTTGAGGTAAGTCATTTGTGGTTATTTTTGTTCAATAATTATGTTTCTCCATTGAATTTCCCTCCTAGTTTGTGTGTTTTTGAGGTAGAATTTGGGAGTTTGAGGCTAGGGACTTGGAGAGTTTAATTTGGGCATTTGAGTGACAATTTGGTGTCAGATTTTGGTAAATTTGGTATGGTTGGACTCGTGGTTGAATGGGCTTCCAGATTTTTTAACTTTAATATGATTTCGGGACGTGGGCCCCGGGGCGCCTTTTGAGTTGACTTTTTGACTTTTGATTAAGAACTTAGTATCTTGTTATAAAATTGATTCCTTTAGCTCGTGTTGATTGTATCGAATTATTTGTAGCTAGATTTGAGACATTCAGAGGCTATTTCGCAAGGCAAGGGCTTGTTGGAGTAAAGATTTGCACAGTTTGAGGTAAGTAACACTTCTAGAGTTGGTACTGAGGGTATGAAACCCCGAATTACGTGTTATGTGATTGTTGTTGAGGTGATGCACATGCTAGGTGACGGGCGTGTTGGCGTGCACCTTTAGAATTGTGACTTGGTCGACTCCATGAACTGCATAGTTGAATAATCTTGCTGTTACCCTATTTTTACCATGTGTTAAAGTAATTGAGCTGCCAGTCATGTTAGAAATCCTGCTTTGGCTACGTTTTGTTATTGTTGGGACCTATAGAGGTCGTGTTACATGTTGAACTATTTGCTTAACTTGCCATCTTATACTCAGTTGCAGCTATTATTTGCATAATTTGTCTCAGTCTCAGTTGTCCTTTATTTGATACGTCATATCATCATTGTCTGGGCTGATTATCATGACTTTGGTGAGCCCGAGAGACTAGAGAGATTAATGACTGAGTGAGACCGAGGGTCTATTGTATGTGATATTCATGGGATGGGGCTGCACGCCGCAGCAGGTTTTATTGATTTATACTAGGATTTGGCTTATTATAGCACTAGGGCTGGATCGGCCCCTCCGGAGTCTACACATCCACAGTCGGCGCAATGCTAGTAGTTATTTACTTTTGGGCTGGATCGCCCTGGTTTATTTGCATTTGGCCTGGATTTGCCCTAGGCTGGATCTGCCCTGTTCTGTGTCGAGTTTTATTGCAAAACCTGAATGCAAGTCTAAATTCTTGTACCTTTACTTGTAGATTATAAATTTCTGAGATATCACTGTCATATTTGTTGTAAGTTTCCGTACTGTTGATACCTGCATGTGTACTGTATTACTCAATCTCGTCACTACTTTCAATCCAAAGGTTAGGTTTGTTACTTATTGAGTTGGTTGTACTCACGCCACACCCTGCATCTTATGTGCAGATCCAGGTGTTCCCGATTACGGCGGTTGCTGATTCACTGGGTTCTGCCATTCGGAGATCATCGAGGTAGTTGCTTGGCATCCACAGACCTTGACTCTCCTCCCTTATATTTCAGTTATTCATTCAGTACTACTTTCTAGACAGTATATCAAACTATGTCATTATGTAGATGCTCATGTACTCAGTAATACCCCGGTTTTAGGAGAACTTATGTATTGAATCTATCCTGTTTTATGAGATTCTTATTTATTTGAACTATTTAAGTATATTTCAAAGATTAAAAGTGCTGGGAATGTCTGAGAAGTCGGCTTGCCTAGTACCATGATAGGCGCTATCACGACAGGTTGAGTTTTGAGTCGTGACAAGTTGGTATCAGAACCTAGGTTAGATAGGTCTCACGAGTCATGAGCAAGTTTAGTAGAGTCTTGCAGATCGGTACGGAGACGTCTGTAATTATCTTCGAGAGGCTGTTGAACCCTTAGGAAACTTCACATTCTTGTATTCTTATGGTGCGGATTTGTTGATTCTGGAGACTAAACTTCTGTTATTCTATTCTCTCACATATGGTGAAGACACATGCTATCGGATAGGATGGACAAACACAAGTACCACCGACTAGGGCCATGATAGACCGGGGTCGCGACAGGGGCAGAGGTGCAGTTCATACAACAGCTAGAGCGGCACCTGCTGATCCACCAGTTGCTCCAGCTCTGGAGCAGGTTCCAGATGTGGTTGAGCCAGTAGGGCCAGCTCAGGCACCAACTGTGCCCATTGTGATTCCTGTCCTTCAGGAGGCTTTGGCTCGAATTTTGACGGTGTGCACTGGCCTTGCTCAGGCGATTTTTGTTCATACCGCGCCAGCCACTTCTCAGGCAGTACTCCACCCATACTCTAGAGCTGGTTATGCAGGGATTTCAAACACTGCGGGTATTGTCGGCCCAGCCGGTTGCAGTTTCTTAGGCCCAGGTGGGTCCCGTTATGACTGATGATATGCAGAGGAGACTAAAGAGATTTGGGAGGCTCCAGCCTCCATCATTTAGTGGGGCTGAGTCTGAAGATGGCTAGGAATTTTTGGATAGGTGCCAGTAGATTCTTCGCACTACGGGTATTCTAGAGACTAGTGGGGTGTCGTTCACTAATTTTCAGTTTACTTGGGCTGCCTTCAGATGGTAGAAGGCCTATGAGAGGCACAGGCAAGTCGGTGTAGCACCACTTACATGGAATGAGTTCTTCGTTCTCTTTCTGGAGAAGTTTGTTACATAGACTTGTAGAGAGGAGCAGCGCAGGCAGTTCGAGAAGCTACATCAGGATGGCATGTCTGTGACCTCGTATGGGATGAGGTTTTCAGGGTTGGCTCTTCACGTAGTTTGGTTGGTTCCCATTGAGACGGATAGATTAGGAGGTTCATTGATGGCCTCTACTATCAGTACCGTTTTGTTATGACTCGGGAGAGTGTATCAGGTGCTACATTTGACGAGGTGGTCGATATTGCTCAATGGCTAGAGATGGTTCGCAGTCAGGAATGTGAGGAGAGGGAGGCCAGGAGGCCTCGTGGTTTGGGTGGTTTTAGTGGTGTCCCTTTTTGGGGATAGTCCCACCGCAGCAGGGGTCGTCCTTATAGGCCTGCTCAGATGGCTCATCCAGTTCATCGTGGTGCATCATCCAGCCATGGTTCGTGCAGTACTAGCCGAGTCAGTCATCTCTCAGTGCTCTCCCAGCTCAGTATTTAATTCCATCATTCTCCGAGAGGGGATGTTTCGAGTGTGGAGAGTTGGGCCATGTGAAGAAGTTCCGTCCCCGCCTTACGGGAGGTCTAGTTCAGCAGAGGAGTCAGGCCACGAATTCAGCACCAGTTACTTCACCACCCGCCTAGCCAACTCGAGGTGGGGCTCAGGAAACTAGAGGTCACCCTAGAGGGGAAGGCCGATATGGTGGCCATTAGGCCCGATTCTATGCTATTCCTGCCAGGCCAAATCCTATTGCTTCAGACACAGTGATCACAGGTATTGTCTTAGTATGCCGCACGGATGCTTTTGTATTATTTGACCTCGATTCCACTTACTCATATATATCATCATATTTTGCTCGTTATCTGGATATGCACCGTGAGTCCTTAGTTTCATTTGTTCATGTATCTATGCCAGTGGGCGATACTTTTATTGTGGACCGTGTATATCGGTCGTGTGAGGTGACTATTGGGGGATTGGAGACTAGAATTGATCTCTTATTTCTTAGTATGGTTGATTTCGACGTGATCTTGGGCATGGATTGGTTGTCTCCATGTCATGTTGTACTAGATTGTCACGCTAAGACAATGACACTGGTGATGCCGGGGTTGCCAAGGATCGAGTGGGGGAGGGTCTCTAGATTATGTTCCCAGCAGTAGACCCAACGGATGGTTGGGAAGGAATTCATATTTGGCTTCTGTGAGGGATGTTGGTGCTGATATGCCTACTATTGATTCTATTCAATAGGTGCTAGACTTTCCGGATGTGTTTCCTTCAGACCTGTCGGGCATGCCGCTCGATAGGGATATTGACTTAGTGCCGAGTACTCAGCCCATTTCTATTCCTCCGCGTCGTATGGCACCAGCTGAGCTGAAGGAATTGAAAGAGAAGCTTCAGGAACTTGTTGATAAGGGGTTTATTAGGCCTAGCGTGTCGCCTTGGGGTGCACTGGTTCTGTTTGTGAAGAAAAAGGATGGTACTATGCGGATGTGCATCGACTATAGGCAGTTGAACAAAGTTACAATCAAGAACAAGTATCCTTTTTCACGTATTGATGATCTATTTGACCAACTTCAGGAGCGAGGGCGTTCTCTAAGATTGATTTGAGGTCTAGGTATCACCAGTTGACCAAATTGACCTAGAAGTGTGCTCCTTTCAGGTGGTCGGATGAGTGTGAGGAAAGCTTTTAGAAGTTCAAGACTGCCTCGATCACTGCTCCAGTTCTAGTTTTGCCTTCATCTTTTGGCCCTTATACAATGTGTGGTTTATGAGAGTTGATTCTTGAGAAGGCCCACAGTTCGCAGTATTCCATTCATCTGGGTGCCGCGAAGATCTACCAGGACATGAGGCAGCACTACTAGTGGAGGAGGATGAAGAAGGACATAGTGTGGTTTATAGCTTGGTGCCTTAGCTGTTAGCAGGTGAAGTATGGGCATTAGAGACCGGGCGGATTGCTTTAGAGGCTTGAGATTTCAGAGTGGAAGGGGGAGCATATCACCATGGATTTTGTAGTAGGACTCCCACGAACTTCGAGAAGGTTTGATGCTATTTGGGTGATTGTGGATCAGCTGACCAAGTCTGCGCACTTCATTCTAGTTGGGAGTACGTATTCTTCGGAGCGGTTGGCTGAGATTTGTAACTGCGAGATTGTTTGCCTTCACGGTGTGCCAGTTTCCATCATTTCGGATCGGGCCACACAGTCTACATTGCAGTTTTGGAGAGCTGTGTAGCGAGGGTTGGGCACGCAGGTTGAGTTGAGTACAACATTTCACCCTCAAACGGACGGGCAGTCCAAGCGCACTACTCAAATTTGGAGGGTATGCTACACACTTGTGTGATAGATTTCGGGGGTTCTTGGGATCAGTTTCTACCGCTCGCGGAGTTTGCCTACAACAAAAGCTACCAGTCGAGCATTCAGATAGCTCCGTATGAGTCTTTGTATGGGAGACGGTGTTGGTATCCTGTGGGTTGGTTTGAGCTGGGTGAGGCTAGGCTAGGCTATTGGGTACTGACTTGGTTCAGGATGATTTGGACAAGGTTAAATTAATTCAGGATCAGCTTCACACGACGTAGTCTAGACATAAGAGTTAAGCTGATCGGAAGGTTCATAATGTTGCTTACATGGTTGGAAAGAAGGTACTGCTCAAGGTTTCAACCATGATGGGTGCTATGAAGTTCGGGAAGAAGGTCATGTTAAGCCCTCGGTACATTGGGTCGTTTGAGGTGCTTTGGAGGATTGGGGAGGTGGCTTACAAGCTTGCCTGCCGCCTAGTCTGTCGAGTGTGCATCCAGTATTTCATGTTTTTATGCTTTGAAAGTATGTCGGCGATCCGTCTCATGTTTTGAATTTTATCATGGTTCAATTGGATGGTGATTTGACTTATGATGTGGAGCCCGTGACCATTTTGGATAAGCAGGTTCGAAAGTTGAGGTCAAAGGACATATTTTTAGTGAAGGTGCAGTGGAGAGGTCAGCCAGCTGAGGAGGCTACTTGGGTGACCGAGGGGGAGATGCGGAGAAGATATCCATGCTTATTTGAGACTCTAGGTACATTTCTAGACCTGTTCGAGGACGAACGTTTGTTTAAGAGGGGGGAAGTGTAACGACCCAGTTGGTCGTTTTAAGAGTAGCCTCATTCCCCATTTACTGCTCATTCCCTACTTAATAGTTGTTAGGTGACTTGCCGGGGTAGTTGGTTCGGGTCCGGAGAGGTTTCGAAATGAGATGAGATACTTAGTCTCAAGGTTGGAAGCTTAAGTTGAAATGGTTGACCGGATGTTGACTTGTGTATAAATGGATCCATAATGGAGTTTTGATGATTCCCTTAGCTCCGTTGGGTGATTTTGGACTTAGGATCGTGTTCGAATTTTGAATTGGAGGTCCGTAGTTGAATTAGGCTTGTAATGAAGAAAGTTAGAAATTTAGAAATTTAGAAATTTGACCAACAGTTGATTTAGTGGTTACCGGGCTTGGATTGGGGTTCCGGGAGATGGAGTAGGTCGGTTGTGCCATTTGTGACTTGCGTGCAAAATTTAATGTCAATCGGACGTGATTTGATAGGTCTTGGCATCGAATGTAAGAGTTGGAAGTTCAAAAGTTCATTAGGCTTGAATCGATGCGCGATTCATGGTTTTAGCATTGTTTGATGTTATTGAAGGCTCGACTAAGTTCGTATCATGTTTTAGAGCTTGTTGGGATATTTGGTTAAGGTCCAGGGGGCATCGAGTGGAGTTTAGGTGGTTAATGGATCAAGGTTTGGAGTTAAAGGATTGCTGAATCTGGGAGTCTTTTGGTACAATCGCACTTGCGGAGCTTTGCTCGCAGGTGCGAGTAGTTGAGCACAAGTGCGGCCTGGAGAAGAAAGTGTAGAGGTCGCAGGTGCGAGGGGATTTTTCTCACCTGTGTGGTCGCAAATGCAGCGTGTTTGGCGCAGAAGCAGAGTTGGCCAGCTGGGGCTTTGTGCACATATGCGCTGGAATTTCGCACATGCGAGAGCGCAGATGCGGAGAAAGCGTCGCAGAAGCGAAGGAGGACCGGTGAGGCATGTCCGCAGAAGCGGTGGAAATTCTGCAAAAGCCGGAACTGCAGGTGCGATTAAGTGGTCCGCAGAAGCGAAAAGGCTGGGCAGTGTATTAAAATCAAGGGTTCTGTGATTTTCATCAATTTGGACATTTCAAGCTCGGGTTTAGGTGTTTGAGAGGGATTTCGAAGGGATTCTTGAAGTAAGTCAATTGTGGTTATTTTTATTCAATCACTATGTTTCGCAATTAAATTTCCCACCTAGTTTGTGTGTTTTTGAGGTGGAATTTGGGAGTTTGAGGCTAGGGATTTGGAGAGTTTATTTCGGGGATTTGAGTGACGATTTGGTGCCGGATTTTGGTAAATTTGGTATGGTTGGACTCGGGGTTGAACGGGCTTCTGAATTTTGTAACTTTTATCGGATTTTGAGACATGGGCCCTGGGGCCAACTTTTGAGTTGACCTTTTGACTTTTGATTAAGTACTTATTATCTTCTTATGGAATTGATTCCTTTAGCTCGTGTTGATTGTATCGAATTGTTTTTGGCTAGATTCGAGGTATTCAGAGGCCGTTTCGCGAGGCAAGGGCTGGTTGGAGTAGAGATTTGTGCAGTTTATGGCAAGTAACACTTCTAGAATTGGTTCTGAGGGTATGAAACCCCGAATTACGTGTTATGTGATTGCTGTTGAGGTGACGCACATGCTAAGTGACGGGCGTGTCGGCATGCACCGTAAGAATTATGACTTGGTCGATTCTGTGAAAGTGCATAGTTGAATACTCTTGCGGTTACCCGTATTTTTACCATGTGTTAGAGTAATTGAGCTACCAGTCATGTTAGAAATCCTGCTTAGGCTACATTTTGGTATTGGTGGGACCCACAGAGGTCGTGTTACATGTTGAACTATTTGCTTAACTTGACAACTTAACTCAGTCACAACTATTATTTGCATAATATGTCTCTGTCTCGGCTGTCCTTTATTTGATATGTCATATCATCATTGTCTGGGCTGATTATCATGATTCTGGTGAGCCCGAGAGACTGGAAAGATTAATGAATGAGTGAGACTAAGGGTCCATTGTGAGTGATATTCATGGGATCGGGCTGCACGCCGCAACAGGTTTTATTAATTCATGCCAGTATTTGGCTTATTATAGCGCTTGGGATGGATCGGCCCCTCCGGAGTCTACACATCCACAGTGGCGCAATGCTAGTAGTTATTTACATTTGGGTTGGATTTGTCCTGGTTTATTTGCATTTGGGATGGATCTGCCCTGGCTGCATTTGCCCTATTCTATGTCGAGTTTTATTGCAAAATTTGAAAGCATGTCTAAATTCTTGTACCTTTACTTGTAGATTATAAATTTCTGAGATATTATTGTCATATTTGTTGTAAGTTTCCCTACCGTTGATACTGCATGTGGTCTGTATTACTCAAACTCGTCACTACTTTCAGTCCAAAGTTTAGATTTATTACTTATTGAGTTGGTTGTACTCACCTACACCCTGCACCTCGTGTGCAGATCGAGGTGTTTCCTATCACGGTGGTTGCTGATTCACAGGGTTCAGACATTCGGAGATCATCGAGGTAGCTGCTTGGCGTCCGCAGACCTTGACTCTCCCCCCCAATCTTTCAGTTATCCGTTCAGTACTACTTTCTAGACGATATACCAGACTATGTCATTATATAGATGCTCATGCTCAGTGACACTCCGATTTTGGGAAACTTTATATATTGAGTTATGATATTCTATCCTGTTTCATGAGATTCTTATTTATTAAACTGTTTTAGTCTATTTCAAAGATTAAAAGCGTTGGAAATATCTGAATAGTCGGCTTTCCTAGTGCTATGATTGGCGCCATCACGATAGGTTGAGTTTTGGGTCGTGACAAGTTGGTATCAGAGCCTAGGTTATATAGGTCTCATGAGTCATGAGCAAGTTTAGTAGAGTCTTGCGGATTGGTAAGGAGACATCTGTACCTATTTTCGAGAGGCTGTCGTACCCTTAAGAACTCCACATTTTTATATTCTTGTCGTGCGAATTTGTTGATTCCGAGAACTAAACTTCTATTATTCTATTCTCTCATAGATGGTGAGGAAACGTGCTACCAGACAAGACGGACAGCCGCCAGTACCACCGACTAGGGCCACGAGAGGCCGAGGTCGCGGTAGGGGCCACGATAGCTGCAGCCTCCACCAGTAGTGCTACCACAAGTCTTGGTACATCTTCGCGGCACTCGGATGAAGAAGGGTATAGTGTGGTTCGTAGCTTGGTGCCTTAATTGTCAGCAGGTGAAGTATGAGCATCAGAGACCGGGTGAATTGCTTTAGAGGCTTGAGATTCTGGAGTGGAAGGGGGAACGTATCACCATGGATTTTGTAGTAGGACTCCCATAGACTTCGAGGAAGTTTGATGCTATTTGGGTGATTGTGGATCGGTTGACCAAGTCTGCGCACTTTATTCCAGTTGGAACTACATATTCTTCGGAGCAGTTGGCTGAGATTTACATCCGCGAGATTGTTTGCCTTCACAGTGTGCCAGTGTCCATCATTTCGGATTGGGCCACATAGTTTACATCGCAGTTTTGGAGAGCCATGCAGCGAGGGTTGGGCACACATATAGAGTTGAGTACATCATTTCACCCTCAGATGGATGGGCAGTTCGAGCGCACTATTCAGATATTGGAGGATATGCTACGCGCTTGTGTCAAAGATTTTGGGGGTTCTTGGGATCAATTTCTGCCGCTCGCGGAGTTTGCCTACAATAACAGCTACCAATTGAGCGTTCAGATGGCTCCATATGAGGCTTTGTATGGGAGACGGTGACGGTCTCCGATGGGTTGGTTTGAGCCGGATGAGGCAAGGCTATTGAGTACTGACTTATTTCAGGATGCTTTAGACAAGGCTAAATTGATTCAAGATCGGCTTCGCACGGCGTAGTCTAGATTGAAGAGTTACGTTGATCGAAAGGTTCGTGATGTTGCTTACATGGTCGGGGAGAAGGTACTGTTCAAGGTTTCACCCATGAAGGGTGATATGAGGTTCGGGAAGAAGGGCAAGTTAAGCCCTCGGTATATTGGGTCTTTTGAGGTGCTTCAAAGGATTTGAGATGTGGCTTACAAGCTTGCCTTTCCATCTAGTCTGTCGAGTGTGCATCCAGTATTTCATATTTTTATGCTCCGGAATTATGTCGGCGATGCGTCTCATGTTTTGGATTTTAGCACAGTCCAGTTGGATGGTAATTAGACTTCTGATGTGGATCCAGTGGCCGTTTTGGATCGGCAATATTATTTGTTAGGGATAATTTCAAAAATCTCCCTCCAGGTTTAGAGTAATGACCCGACCGATCATTTTGAGGGTTATAGCCCCGTTCCCTCATTTGCTGCTCATTCCCTGCTTATTTGTTGTTATGTGACTTGCCGGGGTAGTTTGTTCTGGTCCGGAGAGGTTTCGAAATGATGAGACAGTTAGTCTCAAAGTTGGAAGCTTAAGTTGAAATAGTTGACCGGATGTTGACTTGTGTGTAAATGGCTCCGGAATGGAGTTTTGATGGTTCCGTTAGCTCCGTTAGGTGATTTTGGACTTAGGAGTATGTCCGAATTTTGATTTGGAGGTCTATAGTTGAATTAGGCTTGTAATGAAAAAGTTGAAAATTTAGAAGTTTAACTGATAGTTGACTTTGTGGTTACTGGGCTCGGATTGGGATTTCGGAAGTTGGAGTAGGTCTGTGGTGTCATTTGTGACTTGTGTGCAAAATTTGAGGTCAATCGGACGTGATTTGATAGGTTTCGGCATCGAATGTAAGAGTTGGAAGTTCAAAAGTTCATTAGGCTTGAATCGATGTGCGATTCTTGGTTTTAGCATTGTTTGATATGATTTGAAGGCTCAACTAAGTTCGTATCGTGTTTTAGGACTTATTGGTATATTTGATTGAGGTCCCGGGGGCCTCGGGTGGAGTTCGGGTGGTTAATGGATCAAGGTTTGGAGTTAAAGGATTGCTGAAGCTGGGAGCATTCTGGTGCAATCGCACCTGCAGAGCTTTGCTCGTAGGTGCGAGCAGTGGAGCGCAGGTGCGGCTTGGAGAGGAAAGTGCAGAGGTCGCAAGTGGTAGGGGATTTTCCGCACCTGCGTGGTTGCAGATGCAGCGTGTTTGGCGTAGAAGTGGAGTTGGCCAGCTGGGGGTTTGTGCGCAGGTGTGATGGAATTTCCGAACCTGAAACAGTGCAGATGCGGAGGAAGCGTAGCAGAAGTGAAGGAGGACCGGTGAGGCATGTCCGCAGAAGCAGAGGAAATTTCGCAAAAGCAGAACCGCAGGTGCCGTTAAGTGGTCCGCAGAAGCGAAAAGCATGGGCAGTGTATTAAAATCAAGGGTTCCGTGATTTTCATCACTTTGGACATTTCAAGCTCGGGTTTAGGTGATTTTTGAGAGGGATTTCGAAGGGATTCTTGAGGTAAGTCAGTTGTGGTTATATTTATTCAATAATTATGTTTCCCCATTGAATTTCCCACCTAGTTAGTGTGTTTTTGAGGTGGAATTTGGGTGTTTGATGCTAGGGATTTGGAGAGTTTAATTTGGGAATTTGAGTGACGATTTGGTGTTGGATTTTGATAAATTTGGTATGGTTGAACTCGGCTTGAACAGGGTTCCGGATTTTGTAACTTTTATCGGATTTCGAGACGTGGGCCGGGGGCTAACTTTTGAGTTGACTTTTTGACTTTTGATTAAGAAGTTAGTATCTTATTATGAAATTGATTCCTTTAGCTCGTGTTGATTGTATCAAATTGATTGTGGCTAGATTCGAGGCATTCAAAGACCGTTTCGCGAGGCAAGGGCTTGTTGGAGTAGATATTTTGCACAGGTAAGTAGCACTCTAGACTTGGTTCTAAGGGTATGAAACCCCGAATTACGTGTTATGTGATTGCTGTTGAGGTGACGCACATGCTAAATGACGGGTGTGTCGGCATGCACCGTAAGAATTGTGACTTGGTCGATTCCCTGGAAGTGCATAGTTGAATAGTCTTGTCGTTACCCATATACCATGTGTTAGAGTAATTGAGCTGCCAGTCATGTTAGAAATCCTGCTTAGGCTACATTTTGGTATTGGTGGGACCCATAGAGGTCATGTTACATGTTGAACTATTTGCTTAACTTGACAACTTAACTCAGTCACAGCTATTATTTGCATAATATGTCTCTGTCTCTGTTGTCCTTTTTGATATGTCATATCATCATTGTCTGGGCTGATTATCATGATTCTGGTGAGCCCGAGAGACTGGAAAGATTAATGAATGAGTGAGACTGAGGGTCCATTATGAGTGATATTCATGGGATCGGGCTGCACGCCGCAGCAGGTTTTATTGATTCATGCCAGAATTTGGCTTATTATAGCGCTTGGGATGGATCGGCCCCTCCGGAGTCTGCACATCCACAGTGAGCGCAATGCTAGTAGTTATTTACTTTTGGGTTGGATCTGCCCTGATTTATTTGCATTTGGGCTGGATCTGCCCTGGCTGCATTTGCCCTATTCTGTGTCGTGTTTTATTACAAAACTTGAAAGCATGTCTTAATTCTTGTACCTTTACTTGTAGATTATAAATTTCTGAGATATCACTGTCATATTTGTTGTAAGTTTCCCTACCGTTGATACTGCATGTGGTCTGTATTACTCAAACTCGTCACTACTTTCAGTCCAAAGTTTAGATTTGTTACTTATTGAGTTGGTTGTACTCACCTACACCCTGCACCTCGTGTGCAGATCGAGGTGTTTCCTGTCACGATGGTTGCTGATTCACAGGGTTCAGACATTTGGAGATCATCGAGGTAGCTGCTTGGCGTCCGCAGACCTTGACTCTCCCCCCTTATCTTTCAGTTATTCGTTCAGTACTACTTTCTAGACGATATACCAGACTATGTCATTATATAGATGCTCATGCTCAGTGACACTCCGATTTTGGGAAACTTTATGTATTGAGTTATGATATTCTATCCTGTTTCATGAGATTCTTATTTATTAAACTGTTTTAGCCTATTTCAAAGATTAAAAGTGTTGGAAATGTCTGAGTAGTCGGCTTTCCTTGTGCCATGATTGGCGCCATCACGATAGGTTGAGTTTTGGGTCGTGACATTTGGTTTCTTAACACTAACTCTTTTGAGGTATACAAGATTACGTCTAAATTAAATCCTTTATTTTGATTTTTTAAATTATATTTTAACACACTTATATTTAATACAAAAGAATCATAGTTTGACTAATTTTTTTATTTTCTAAATATATTATTTAGTTTAAATAATTTTATAAATATATTCTTCTCTTAAATTCGTTAGAATAGAATGTAAGTGCCAATAATGTGTATTCTTAACAAAGAATGATTTGAGAGTTGAATAAACTACTAATTGAAAGAGCATTACTTTTGGTATTTTTCAGCAATACAAATGTCTTCAACAACTTTCTAGACCTCTTTCCATACTCAATGCTTTATCATTCTAATTTTTCTTCTTTTCTATTTCTTTCTTCCTTTCTCCACTTTTCACCAGCATATTGTCGTCCTCCAGATGGGCTTTCTCATAGCCAGATCTATGAGTAGATCTTTTTGATAGCTATGAGATCAAACCTGTGTTTTAAATTACAAATTGTATTAGTTGCGTTTCATTATCTATATAATTCGTGAAAGGATAGTTTTTTATTGAAACGTGCGTAACTTTAACTTACCCTTCGTTTGTAACTATTATCTCTCTTTTCCTACGATGTCCTTCTCCAATAAGTAGTTTCACCGTAACTAACATGGCAACTACATCTGGAAAGGAGGACATTAGAAGTAGTGATAAGTATGTAGGAGTAGTATTTATGCACGAAAATGATTTGTTTATTCCTATAAAGAGTTACCAAAGATAGTGCCATCAGTTAACTTTTTCGCCTCTTGTAATAATAAAAAATCATTTGAAAAGTACAAGCAAATCTAGTGCATAAAGTTTCTGCTGATAAAATGAAAAGTACATTTTTAATTTGTCGAAAATCATTTGCTAGACATCCTCTTAAAAAATACATCTCTTTTGTTTTCTTTAGTCAATATGTAATTTTTACCTTTCAAAATAAGTAGTGGTGTAACTGAAGGTACATAAACTCTTAAATATTAGAAAGTGCCAAACCAAAAGCATACTAGAATGAATGGGAAATGATAATGAGGTAAGTGTACTGGATCGAATACAATTGGACAAGGCCGGGTCGAATACAACTGAACAAGGCCGGGTCGGGAATCACTAGGTCGAAATGCATGGACCGAAATCATGAAATATAATCCGAGAACCGAATCGGGTTCGGTTAATCAGAAAGAGGTCGAACAGCCAAAGTTCGATCCTAACCCATCACATTCCATCTCCGGACGAGTCGAATATCCTCGTATTTCCTCGATAGTCATGCCATTATTTTAGAAATATTAAATATGCTGAATCTCGTAATAATTGATGTTTCCCTTTGTAATTCGCATGTCACTTTTATTGTAAGACTTTACACTTATCCATGTATCTTTTACGTTTATTTATGTAACCTTTGCACTTACCCAGGTAACATTAAATTCGGAAACTCTTCAGCTAACCCAGGCGGGGAAAAATAGTTTATAAGGATGAAGTGCAACCTATGTAGAGACACTTTTTTGGGCATAATCTGAAAAATAGAATTCTTTGCAAGCTCTCTGATTATCTTTTTCTTCAGAATCTCTTATCAATTTATGATTTGATCATTCCATTGTCGTTTCAATTATAAACACGTGCATTTTGCCTTCACCTGATAGTGGAATAATTTACGGATCCTTAGTCTCACTATAAATTCAATTGTTACCCAATTTCAAGGGTAAAACAGTTTGGCGCCCACCGTGGGGCTGGGGATATTAGTAAATTTCTTCCAAATAACGAAGGTATAATTCTGCGGCTGTTTCTATAAAAGTTTCTCCATCTTTCACGGAATCATAATAAGCATGGCTCAGGTGC
>MCJB01000825.1:57116-120192 GCA_002018475.1 Nicotiana obtusifolia | reverse complement strand
AGAGTACCACAAACAAGGTTCTGAAAGAAATAACAAAATACTGTCTCCGAACTACGTGGAAGAAAAAGGTAAAGAAAAGGGACAGGGGACACCAAGATCTGCGAACGTCTGCAGTACTACCTTGGGTCGCCTGATAATCACAACGCTGGAAGCTTTCTACTGTCCGAAGCCTACGGCGCTAGGATCTGCACAAAAGAGTGCAGAGTGTAGTATCAGCACAACCAACCCCATGTGCTGGTAAGTGCCTGGCCTAACCCCGGCGAGGTAGTGACGAGGCTAGGACCAGACTCCAGATAACCCTGTACAGTTATAACCATATATGTATCTACAGCAGCAAACTAGAAATACATAAACAATTTAAACGGGAAAAAAAAACATACATTGCAATAACAGGAAAGTAAAGCGAAACGAATCATCAACGATTAATAAGGAAAACAACAATTTAGTCTGTAACACACTGAGATGAAGTACAAGCCACCTTCACCTCCCGTAACCTCTTGTTGCAGGCGTGCAACCCGTTCCCACTTACAGTAACCTCTTGTGGCAGGCGTGCCACCCGCTCCCACATACATCACATCCCGTGGCAGGCGTGCCACCCACTCCCACTTACAATATATCCTGTGGTAGGCGTACCACCCGCTCCCACTTTCATAATATCTCGTGGAAGGCAAGCCACCCGCTCCCACTTACAATATATCCTGTGGCAGGCGTGCCACCCGCTCCCACTTACGATACCATAACAATCACAAGAAGTCCCGGCAAGGGAACAAGGCAACATAACAACTTCCCAATTGGGAATAAGCAACATCAAACAATCATCCTGGCCAGGGGAAATCAGCTATAACCAAACATATTCAACTCCTATTTAGCTCAATCAATGTTATTACTTAATTACAGCCGAAGTTCAACAATTAACCTCCTAACCCAATTATCATTTCATTAAACCTAGACACGACGCTACTATTGTGACACCGGATCCCTTAAACTCCTAATGAACTCCTAAGACACTACCCATGACTTAGACACTGAACCCCTTTTTGACTTCTAACACTTCCTTATTCAACTAGCCCATCTAACAATCTAAATTATGCTGAATAAAAGATACATCAACCCGTAATCACGAGGAACAATCATAATAATAAATTCATGTGGTAGGCGTACCACCCGCCCTCATTCACGATATCTTGTGGCAGGCAAGCCACCCGCTCCCACTTATTTCACAACAATATCACGGATAATATTCAGAAATTAGAACAATAGTTGCACAACAATTATTAATAACGACCCACGGTCATGCTCGACACCAATGTATAGGTACTCGTCACCATACCTATACATTGTTCTCAACAAGAATCAATTTAGCAACTAGCACAGAATTTCTAGTCCCTCAAGCTATGATTAGGACAAACACTTACCTTGCTTTGCCAAAATCTCTGATTTTCCAAGGAATCCAAATCCTTGCAACAATAAAATCACGAGCCTTCGATCCTCAAACTCGTCTGACCCCTTTTTGGGTACTGTTCACGATAGGGTTTGCAGTAATTCGAGCTGGGGTTTTTGGGGTTTAAATGGGGAAGCTGGGTTGGTAAATGGAGGTTGATAGCTAGGTGATGGAGGTGTTTTCATGGAATTTGGGGCTATTTCAAGGTGATTTGGAGGTTGATTTGCTAGGGTTTGAAGGTGTTTTTGGAGAGGTTTTCTGAGATGGAATAAAAAATGAGAGGGTTTTCGTGTGTTAGGGTTGTTGGTTTCTATTTATAGTGGGTTAAAAATCGGGAAAAAAAATAAAAGGTCAGATGCCAGAATGCGATCGCATTCTGGTCGCAGAACGTATATGCGGTCCGCATTTGGGCTGTATTTCTGACACAATACTTGACCCAAAACTCTGTCTCACTCTGCGATCATATTGTCAAATCTGTGGTTCGCATTCCTGAAATGCGATCACATTTCTCGTCGCATTCTCGATAATAAGTTTGCCTAGTTTTTTTTTTGTTTCACTATGCAATCCAGGAAGTGAAATCTGCGCTCCGCATTTCCAGTATGCGATCGCATACTGACCGCAGAACCTAACCTGGTTTTATACCCAGGTTTCTACGTCTCTTTGCGATGCCTGTGCAAGATATGCGGTTCGCATATCTTAAATGCGATCGCATACCTTGCATTTCTTAACTTTTCGAACTCTTTTCTTAACTACTAGCTTCTTATACCTCAGGCCCTACAAAAATAATAACATTGCATAATTAAAAAGGGGATTTTGCACTTAAGGAAACCAAATCTAAACAATTAGTACCACATTGGTTTCTATGACACATCGGGTTTGTTACAAATTCTTACCTTGTAAGTAGAATGTCTTGTGAGTTTCCCTCTTGAATTCTCAAGGTTTATGCAAGAATTGGAGAGTATAATTTGATAGAGCTTCTCTCTCTCTCTCTCTCTCTAAATTGATACCCTCACTCTAAAACATCAAGTTATATCTTATAAAATGACCCCCTAAGGCCTTATATCAAAATAGGGTCGGATAAGAAAGTTTCCAAAAATAACCCCTGATGTCAATTATGTGGTGCAATTCCGTGGTAGGAGAACAGATATGTTGCCACAAAATGGTATGTTAATTTTGCGATACCATTTCGCGGTAGCAGAATGGTTATGTAGCTAGCAGAATGGCCACAAAATAATTTTCAAATTCTGGATTGGTTCTGGTCAATTCTGCAATGCAATTTAGCGGAAGCATAATGGTTATGCGGCCAGCAGAATGGCCACAAAATGGTTTTCAAATTTGAGTTGCTTCTGATTCATTCCGTGGTGAATCCGTGGTCAGCGGAACAGATCCGCTAGAGCATAATAGGCCACAAAATTTTCACTTTCTACAAACTCTTCTACCAACTCCACGATGCATTGCACAATCCAAAAATCATGTTTGTGGTACATTAGCTTACCTTGGCACCATAAAAGCTTAAATTATTGGTGAAATTTTACGAGGCCTTACAGTAATAACAACACAACCAGCAACACTTATAACAAGTTTTACAACCCAAACAACGATACAACGAGCAGAAAGCTCATCTAAGATTAGCAACCATACTTCTCCAATATTTTCTTTCCTTCAAAACACATATCAATGACTACACCAACTATATACTCAAGTTACTCCAACAATATTTAGCCACAGCAAAACTTAGAAAATTACTGAACAGCCGATACAACAACAACAACGTCAAAATATAATTTTTTCGCTATTAATTCCACAATTCTCATCCCACAATTTACCCATGACCTAGATGAGTTTAAATATACTAAGGAGAGGAAAATTCTTACCTTATTCACCAAGAAATAATCTTATTGCACCTTACTTCATATCGAAGAAAACCCAGATTAACCAACGCGCTAAAACCGAACAACGAGATTGAGGTGGTGCGCAAAACCCATATATTGTCTTGGAGAAAGATTACACTTTGCTGCCCCAATCGCATGAAATATTACATTGATGTGGTTTGTATCTACATTCACGTTTTGAGCAAGTATCTTACTTAAATGAAAAGTTAGTAAAGTCATCTAATTTTTTTAAGTAGTAACTTTATCTATACATGTGTCAATCATAGGTCATCCTTTTTGATAGGATGCCAATACACATTTTAATACACATGCAACCTTTATAGACAAAATAGGTGTCCCCTCCACCTTATTCATTCATGTCTCCAACCCTTGGTTGCCACCTATTCCTAACCCATGTGAATCATGCCCACATAATAATTATTCAACAATCTTGACTTATTTCTTCTCTTCCTACTATAACCTCCAATTTAATTAGTTACACACACAATTCATTTCTAGATCCTATTTCACTTAAATACTAATCACTTTTAACATATTTCGTATACCATACTATCATGATCATGTGGTATAGCACTAGTCCATAAATATAGGGTATTATAGCTTGGATCGTATTTTATCCCAAAATGTCAAACTTCGGCGAAACTCATTTTCTTCAATTCATTTACTCTCTGACCTTCGTGACACTTACTTATCACTTGTTTGAAATAGCATAAATACTTATAACCTCAAAAATAATATTGTCCTTGAACTTATGTTAACTAACTTACAAAAAATTCAATGTATAAAAGTAGTAGCTGTAACATTCTCCATGCTTGGCTCTTTTGGCTCCATCAATCACACTTCCCAGGTCGTGCATGTCGAGTAGCAAGTAAGCCATTGCCAGCTTCCCTCCTTCATCATATCCCATACCTTGACTATCCTAAAGCCTTTTCCTCATCTTCCCATCTAGCTCCATTAGTGCTTGCTCTAAGCTGCTCCAACCTCTCTGTCGACTTGCTTGCAATCTCCTTCCATTCCTTGATCGCCTCCACATCCAACTTATGATGTTTCAGATGCTTAGCTTCAGATTCGAACACTCTTTTACATAGCCTCTTGTACTTTACCTGTGCCTTAGCCACCTCATCTATGATTCTGTCTTTGAAATTGACACCCGGTTTGACATCCCCAATTATTTCATCTTCCAACCATGAGAGATAGTAATACATGTGACCGGCATGATACCTTCCTGGTTCAATAGTCTCTCCATCCACGATGATCTTTTGGTTCCACATGTGCTGGGCTTCAAACTTGAATGGGATAACATCTCCTTTGAAATCTGTTTTATACTGAACCATGTTGGAAACCCGAGGTACGACTTGCTTTCTCCCAGCTTGCCTCATTACCCTTATAGGAGCGTAAGGGTAGATGCCTTGCAACCCAATCAATACCAAGTGAGTGGTTCCTTTAGACCTGATGATGAACTCGCTACTAGGGAACCACTCAAACATCCAATGCACTTGTTCATCTGTCAGATTATTAAAGGAACGCACCCAGCCTACAGCATTCCCAAGCTTTGCAAACCTGTCCGGCGCAAATGTCATCTTCTTTGGATGATGACTGGCTATGTACTCATTTAGTGGCCTACGTAGGATCTCCCAGCGGTAATTTCCCCTCTGAAAGTGTTCTAGCAGCCAAACTTGTAGTAGTAGATTACAACCCTCAAAATGTCCAAACCTATACTTGCATCGATCTAGAGCATGGTACATCTCGGCTAAGATCATAGGGATAATGGTATATTTCTGCACCTCGATACCCTCCATCACAGTCCTGGCGAGCATGGCTAAGCGTGTGTGAGTTCGCCCTCCTTGCATCGGAAGGATCAACAAACCCAAGAAAAAGATTATGAAGACATAGATCCGGCGGTGTACCCATCCCAACGAGGTAATGGCTAGCTCCTCGTGATGCAGGCGATATGATATTCTATGCCCATATCGCTCATAGAGAAATTCAAAGGGGATGTATGATTTCTTTAGGCAGACTAGTTCGTCATTCTACTTTGTAATGACCGGATCGGTTATTTTGCGTAATTGCGCCACGTTACCCATTTTGTTACTTCACACTTATGTCTTTACGATTTTATGACTTGCGAGGTTGGATAGTTTCATTTCAGGAAGCTTTCAGGTTGATTTTAACACTTGATTCTTGACTTAGAAGTTTAAATTAGAAAATATTGGCCAAACTTTTATTTTTTGAAAACAACTCCAGCACTATGTTTTTATGGCTCCACTAGCTTCGTATCGTGATTTCAGACTTGGGCGTATGCTCGGAATTGATTTTGGAAATCCGTAGGTTGATTGGTGTTGAGTTGCCAAAATTTGGCAACTTGAAGTTGAAAAGTTTGACCGTAGGTTGACTTTTAGCTATCGAGCTCAGAAATTTCTTTTGGGACTTGGAATAGGTCCGTTATGGTATTTAGAACTTGTCTGCAAAATTTGGTGTCGTTTGGAGTTGATTTGATAGGATTCGGATGCTTAGTTGTAATTCAAGAAGTTCTTGAAAATTTCCTTGAATTTCATGCATTATAGAGTTCATTTCGTAGCTTTAGATGTTATTTGTATTTTGATCGCGCGAGCGAGTTCATATGATGTTTTTAGATTTGTGTGGATGTTTGGTTATGGGGGCTCGGATGCATTTTGGACATGTTATGGAGTGTTTTGGACTGAAGTTGGCAAAAATCTAGTGTCTGGTGCTCTAGTGTCGCAAATGCGAACACCAGGCTCGTATTTGCGAAGGTGAAAGAGGAGGAGCAGTTGTTGCAAATGAGACCTCCCCTTCGCATTTGCGTAGTCTACAGGATTCCAGCACAGTTCGCATATGCGAACGATTGTTTGCTTTTGCGAGGGCCCTCTAGTTCGCAATTGCCATATTGACTTAGGCTGTCAGGGTTCGCAAATGTGAGCCCTGGCCTGCAATTGCAAGGGTTCGCAAATGCGACATCTATAGCTGATTAAAGGGCTGGGAGACGGGATTTGTTGAACTTATTCTCTCATTTTTTTAATAGTAGACTCGGTAGGAGGCTATTTGGAGAGGGGATTTTTATCTACAAACCATGGGTAAGTGATTCTAATCAATTTCTAATCATATTCCATCAACATATCTTAGATTTTAACATCCAAATCATAAGAATCAAAGTAAAAATTTGTGAAACTTTGTCAAATTTTTAAAAAATAAGAAATTGAGTTTTGAGAGTCGATTTGGACTCAGATTTTGAAACTAATCACATATATGAACTCGTGGGGTCATGGGTAGACGGAATCTACCATTGGACACGGGTTTTGACCGGCGAGCCCGGGTTGACTTTTGTTGATTTATGGAAAAAGTATAAAGATCTTAACTTTATCTATTGCAATTGAATTCTCTAGCATTTTTTAATGATATTGCCTCAACTTTGGTTAGATTTGAGCCGTGTGGAGGTGGATTTTACGGGAAAAACTATTTTCGAGTGTTTAATTGGCCTAGTGTGGGGAAACTACCCCTTAGGATTGGTATTTTTTGATTCAGTTGTGCTAAGTGAAATTCGTGTACGCAAGGTGACGAGTGGGTATACGGGTTGTACGTGGTATTTGACTGGTTTAGGCTACTTAGACTATTTCCATGCTTTAATTGAATGCCATATCATGTTCTAATTCTTTTAGTCAATCTATTTGAACTTGTGTTAGTCTATCCTTACAAGCCTTATATGATGTCGTTAATACATGTTATACCTCCTAATTGATAATTTGCTATGATGCTTTACTTGAACTTGTTGCCTCTTTTACTATTACATGCTATCTCTTCACTGTTAATTATCATTATTTTAAGTTGTCGATCGCGTTATTTCTTCCTTATTGATTAACATTTACTTGAAGTAATAGTTCACGTTATTCCTTTCCTTGTTGATTTCCATTATTCGAAACTCATTGCTAAATATTATCTCTTTTATTGTGAGTTAGTCTTATCTAATATCGTGGTTATACATTATTTCTCTCATTGTTGAGTTAATTGGTATTGAAGTTGTGAAAGTAGTTAACACGTTGAGGCGAAGTTAGTTATTGTTGAGACATCTATCTGATTGAGCATTTTTACATTCATTGTTGTTGTTGATATTCTTGTATACGTTATGGTGGAGCCACAGGCTATTGTTGTGGAAGTATTGGTATTGTTGTTGTTGTTAGCAAGTTGTGATTTATGGGCACTTGTGGTGCGGATTGTTATTATGATATCATATTGACATGCATACGGAGGTATAAGGCTTGGGATTAATGTGCTTGCGGCGGTATAAGGTTGGTCTTATGTGCATGTTGGTTGTAGGGAAACTACGTGAAGCCGCGCGGCGTCATAAGGTGGGCTAAAGTGCGTGTAGGTATTTCGGAAAAACTATTTTCAAAACCTATTTCAAATGTAAGGATCACACGGCGGTATAAGGGAATATTGGGATTGAAACTCAAAAATGTGAATATGAGGTGGTACCTAGGTTGTGATTCTTGATTATACGAGGCGACACCTCAGTTTTGATTCCATTATACACAAGACAGTACCTCGTTGTGATTCTGCCGTTTATTTCATGTTGCAAAGTGTTTTGGTGGGAATATTTCTCGTTGTTTCATTCCTTATTGTTCTAGCAGTTGTTGTCCGTACATGATCATTGTAGCCCCTTTAGTTGCTTCTTTGATGCTATTTCCATTGTTGATTTTCGGTACTAGTTCATGCTATCATCTTGTTTCGTATCAGTGTTTCTTCACCTTCCATTACATATCTGTATTACATTTTCATACTGTTTATTTATATCCTAGTAGGTGTCTTGACCTAGCCTCATCACTACTCTACTGAGGTTAGGCTTGATACTTACTGGGTACCGTTGTGGTGTACTCATACTACACCCCTACACATTTGTTTGTGCAAATCCAGGTACATCTGCTCATGCCGGTCGTTAGAGTTGTTTGTAGTTGCTGCTTGGGAGACTTCAAGGTATACCTTCCCCACGTTTGCAGGCTTCGGAGTCACCTTCCCTATTTTACTTCTTGTTGTATTTCTTTCAGAAAGTGATGTATTAGATATTCTATAATTATTTTATAGAGCTTATGACTCAGCTCCACCAGTTTTGGGGAGCGTGCTGTTGAGATTATGTTTTGATTCGGAAGGTTGTATCAGTATTCAGCTTGTTTTAATATTTTGATAAATTATTCCTGCCAAGTTATTATTATTTGTTAAAATGACCGATTCGTAGAGACTAGGTGCCATCACGACATCCTACAAAGGGAAATTGGGGTCGTGATAAGTTGGTATCAGAGCTCTAGGTTCATAGGTATTACGAGTCATAAGCAGGTTTAGTAAAGCCTTGCGGATCGGTATGGAGCGTCTGTACTTATCTTCGAGAGGCCACAGATCTATTAGGAAAACTTCACTTCTTTTATTCATCATCGTGCGAATTGGTTGTTTTCGAAAACTAAATCTTTGACTTTTTATTCTCTCGTAGATGGTGAGGACACGCACCGCTAGATTTGACCATCAGACACCTACACCCCCTGCTACAGCCAGGAGAGGCCAGGGCTAGGGCCAAGGCCGAGGAGGGGCTCGTGGTGCAGCCAGAGCACCTGCTTGAGCTGCGACAGAGGTACCACCAGTAGCTCCAGTCAGGGGACAGGCACCCGAGGTGCCTATTGCCACCCCAGCACTTCAGGAAACCCACGTACAGTTCCTGAGCATGCTCGGTACCTTAGCTCAAGCGGGGTTGATCCCACTTGCACCACCCATATCTCAGGCTGGGGAAGGAGCACAGACTCCAGCAGCCCGTACCTCAGAGCAGGGAGTCCAGGTTGATCAGGTCCTAGAGGTTATACTGGTATAGCCAGTTGCTCCGATTCAACCCGTGGTTAGGGCAGAAGCATCTGAGGAGGAGCAACTTAGGCTCGAGAGGTTCAAGAACTACCACCCTCCTACTTTCAGTTGTTTGGCTTCAGAGGATGCACATGGTTTTCTTGAGGAGTGCCACCGTATTCTCTGCAATATGGGTATTGTGGAGACGAGTGCTTTTACTACGTTCCAGCTAAAGGGAGCGACATTTCAGTGGTAGCGAGCATACAAGGTGGGTAGCCCAGTCGAGGCAGCTTCACTTACATTAGATCAGTTTTTAGAGTTGTTCTTGAGAGAGTTTTTTCCTCTGACCCTTCGGGACGCACGGCGTGCTGAGTTTGAGTAGCTACACCAGGCTACTATGACAGTGTCAGATTATGCTGTTTGATTCAGTGATCTGTTTAGGCATGCACCTGCCTTGGTTTCTACAGTCAGAGAGTGAGTCCAGCAATTTATCAAAGGGCTCAACTATAGTATTAGATTTAGCATGTCTAGAGAGTTGGAGGCAGATACCCCATATCAGCAGGTGGTAGAGATTGCTTGGAGGTTGGAGGGTATGCGGGGCCGTGAGAGAGATGCCAGGGAGGCCAAGAGCCTCGTGTAAGGCCCCATAAAATTTCACCTAAAACCCGTGTTTTGTGGTGCTAAGATAGACTTATATGTTGACGATTGTAGAGATGCTTGCTCACCGCGATATGGACTTGTTGGGTTGAATAGCACGTTGGGGAGGTGAAGAAAATTTTTGGTGGAGTGGGGCATTTCTATGGTCCACTATACGATCGCAAAATCACTCTGTGGACTGCAGAACCGCCGCAGAGTGAAGCAGAGAAATGGCCCATTTTTGGAGGTTGTTTTGCGGTCCATTATGCGGCCGCATAACCATTTCGCGGGCCACAATCCATCGCAAATCCAGCATGAAGATTTTTGTAGGGGAGTTCTGTGGAAAATTATGCAACCGCAAAATTGGTCAGAGGACCGCAGACCTACCGCAGACCCAACCCGAACAGCCCAGTTTTGGGACCCTTTTCAGTGGTCCCCTCTGCGGGCCGCATATCTATTTTGAGGTCACAGACCCGGCTTCCTAAAGTTTAATTTTGGAAATTTCACCCGATCCCATTTTCATAAAAACAACTTGTGGGTTATTTTGGCTAGCCCTAGCTGATATTTAGAGAGAGGGGAGTGGTCTAGAGTGAGAGGGGAAGTTCCTAAGGTTATTGTTCATCAACTCTTGCTCAAAGTTGAAGAATTCACAAGAAAAACTCACTAGGTCTTCATCCTAGAGGTGAGATTCTACTCCCTAGCCCTCAATTCCGGGATTTAATTGGAAATAAGTAATAAGGAAAAGCAATTCTTGGGTGTGGGAGTTGTTCATTGTGCATGCATGTACCATCAAGGGTGGTGGGAAGATTGTTGAGCTCATTTGGGTAAACTTCGGGTAGTAGGATCAAGGAATCCACCATAGGAGGACCTTGAAACCTTAATGCGCTCCTAGTGTTTGATAAAATGCAAAAATGAGATGGAACCATAAACTCCTTCCTAATTTGTGTTCAATTTGCTATATTTCCAAATAGATCGAAGTGGCTAAGAATTCGGAAACATCATAGTAATTTAAAAAGCTCGAGGCAAGGTATATTGACTAAACTTCTATCTTAGAATTGAACCACAAGTGTCCTTGTAAGTCCCGAGTTATTCATTATAAATTGATTATTTCGAATAAGCCTTGTGTCAAAAGATATATGTTCAATATGTTCCAATGTTCTTGTTATGATATGTTCTATTTGAAAATGTGCTCGAAGCATGGGTTGCATATCTAAATGTTATAACTTCAAGTCGTGATTCAAATGAAAGCTATTATGCCAAATTATATAAGAAATCTCAATGTGCATAACATTCTTATTTGCTCGTATGTGGACTTAAAGTCTTGAATAGAAATGATTTATTGTTGATGATCCGTGATGATGTTTGAAAGTGAAAGAGATGAGCATGAAATATGAAATACGGCAAATGTGACAAGAGTGACATTGTGTTATGGCCATTGGTGCCAATGAAATGAATGATATATAAAAGATAATGAAATGAGTTGTCAATCCTTTAAATAAATAAACACCCTGGGAGTATTGTTTGTCACCGAGGAAGGATAAGTTGAAATAACCTAACCCCAAAACTACACGTGTCGGTGTAGTAGTGAATTGTGATTGTACCCCTTTATTGGGATGATATTGGTGTGATGAGAATATTCCTCTTTATTGGGATGAGATGATTTCCTGAAAAGGGTGATGTCGATCCACAGGGCATTTTGCTGAAACGGCCTAGCTGGTCGGGTCGTTATCGGATGCCATGTTGCACACATGGTGGTGATTGTGCTTGAGATTATGATCGAAACAATGATTGAGATTAAGATAACGATTTTGATAGCGGTTGATGTCTTTGTATGAGACGGCCTAGCCGATCGGGCCGTGATCGGACTCTGTGCTAAAATCACGGTGGTATATCGGTGCTAAGGTCTCCTAACCTAAAATATGAAAATTTACTTGAAAACTTGTCTTGCTCCTAACTTGATGTTTTGGTACTGTTTGAAGCTCTCATTGATTTTATGATTGTCCTTCCTTGTGTTGTCATTCGTTCTACTGAGAGGGTGTTTAGTCATTCATACTAGTACTATTCCATATGTACTAACGTCCCTTTTTGTTGGGGGCGTTGCGTCTTTAATGGATGCAAGTGGTTCCACAGCAGGTGGTTTTGATCTTTGATAGTGGTACACCCTCTTCCCAACTGACTTGTGCATTATGTTTTGAGGTATAGTCGGGGCCTTGTTGTCGGCACTATCATCGTAATCTTTTGTATCTATTAGAGGCTCCGGAGACATAGTGTGGGTGGTATGTTGGTGTTGGGGAAGTCAAACTAGTGATGTTGTATTTGTATTACACGTCCTCTTCAAACTATGAAAGTGTATATATTTTGAACTTTATAAATGATGTAACAATGATAATGAATTTGTGTTGTTCACATGATCAACCCTATTGTCTAATTAATTAAATGGATCTTTCCTTTATTCAATAGTGAGTTTGGATAGAAGGTACTGCACAGGCTTGCTAGGCCGGGTTAACTCGGTTGAGCATCGGCCGTGCTCTTCAAGGTCGGGGCATGACACCTCATGGTACAGGAGGATATAGTGGTGGTCATGCTGCAGCTACAGCCCGTCATGGTAGGGTCTATGTGAGTTGTCCAGTTCATTCAGCGCTTCCAGCTTCTAGTGGTGCTCTGGTTGTTCCGAGGTCCCAGGTTGCACACTTTACTCAGCCATTTTCTAGTGCACCTCCTACACAGGGTGCCTTCAGCGGTCAGTACAACCGACTAGGCCCAAGCTAGTCCCAGCAGCCACGGCCACTGAGAGCTTTCTTTGAGTGTGGCCATACCCGCCACATGGTCAAAGACTGCCCCAGACTCAGGATGGCTGCACCTTCCCAGACTATTCAGGCTCCACGGATTCTGTCAGGCCCATAGGCTTCCCAGCCATGGTTGCTTCCCCTGTTGCCACTCCACCCGCTCAGCCAGCTAAGGGTAGGTGATGGGCGGGTAGAGGTCGCCCTAGAGGGGGGCCAGACTAGATATTATGCTTTGCTGGGTAGGACAAGGTAGTTGCTTCCGACTCAGTCATTACAGGTATGGTTCCACTTTGCCATAGAGATGCATCAGTCTTATTTGATCCGGGATCCACTTATTCATATGTGTCATCTTACTTTGCTCCGTATTTGGGTATATCTTATGATTCTTTGAGTTCTACTATTTGTATATCCATGCCTGTGGGAGATTCTATTATTGTGGACCACATGTATCGGTCGTGTTTAGTTGTTATTGATGATTTTGAGATCAAAGTTAATCTATTGTTACTTAGTATGGCAGACTTTGATGTTATCTTGGGCATGGACTGGTTGTCGCCCTATCATGTTATTCTAGATTGTCACACCGAGACTATAATGTTGGCCATGTTAGGGCCTTATTTAGAGTGGAGGGATGCATTAGATTAAGTTCCTAGCAGGAGTTAAAGGAGCTGAAGGAGTTAAAGGAGCAGTTGCAAGAGTTGCTTGATAAGGGTTTCATTCGACCTAGTGTATCGTTGTAGGATGCTCCAGTCTTGTTTGTGAAGAATAAGGATGGTTCTATGCGCATGCGTATTAATTATTGGCAGCTGAACAAGATTACAATGAAGAACAGGTATCCATTGCCATGCATTGATGACCTACTTGATCAGCTACAGGGTGCCAGAGCGTTCTCCAAGATTGATTTCCGATCAGGTTATCATCAGCTAAAGATTTAGGATTCGGATATTCCAAAGACTGCCTTTAGGACTCAGTACAGTCAATACGAGTTCCTTGTGATGTTATTTGGGCTGAGCAGTGCTCCCAGCAGCATTTATGCACATGATGAATAGTGTATTCTAGCCTTATCTTGATTCATTCATCATTGTATTTATTGATGACATTTTGGTGTACTCCCCTAGTTGGAAAGAGCATGAGCAGCATTTGAGGATCGTGCTCCAGACCTTGAGAAAGAACAAGTTGTATGCAAAATTCTTGAAGTGGAAATTCTGGCTCGATTCGGTGGCATTTTTTGGGTCATGTGGGGTCGAGTGAAGGGATCAAGGTAGATCCGAAAAGAAGATTGAAGCAGTGCAGAGCTGGCCCAGACCGTCTTCAGCCAGTGAGATCCAAAGTTTTCTTGGTTTGGCCAGGTATTATCGTCGTTTCATAGAGATTTTCTCATCTATTGCTGCACCAATGACCAGATTCAGTCAGAAGGGTGCTCCATTCAGATGGACTAAGGAGTGTGAGGCGCGCTTTCAAAAGCTCAAGACTGCTTTGACTAATAGTGTTGGTGTTGCCTACGGGCTTGGGGTCTTATACTGTGTATTGTGATGCGTCACGTGTAGGCCTTGGCATAGTGTTGATGCAAGACGGTAGGGTGATTTCCTACGCGTCTCGACAGCTGAAGACCCATGAGAAGAATTATCTAGTCCATGACTTAGAGTTGGTAGCCATTGTTCATGCATTGAAGATCTAGCGGCATTATTTGTACGGAGTTCCTTGTGAGATCTTTACCGACAGTCGGAGTCTACAGCATCTGTTCAAATAGAAAGATCTTAACTTGCGTCAGTGTAGGTGATTAGAGTTACTTAAGGATATGATATCACTATTCTATATCATCCTCGGAAGGCCAATGTCGTGGCCGATGCCTTGATCCGAAAGGCACAGAGTTTCGGCAGTTTAGCATATCTACCGGCAGTAGAGAGGCCATTAGTGTTGGATGTCCGGCCTTAGCCAACAAGTTTGTTAGATTGGATATTTTGGAGCCTAGTCAAATTCTGCCTGCATGGTTTCTCGGTCTTCTCTATATGACCATATCAGAGAGCGTTAGTATGACGACCCCCATTTGCTTGTCTTTTTTTTTGGCGATTTCAAGGAGATTAATATTGGGAATGACGGTGTGTTACAGATGCAGGGTCGGTTATGTGTGCCCAATGTGGATAGTTTACGTGAGTTGATTCATTAGGAAGCCCATAGTTCATGATACTCCATTCATCCAGGTGCCGCTAAGATGTATCAGGACTTGAGGCAGCACTATTGGTGGAGGAGGATGAAGAAGGACATAGTGGAGTATATAGCTCGGTGCCTAAATTGTCAGCAGGTGAAGTATGAGCATCAGCGGCCGGGTGGTATGCTTCAGCGGCTTGATATTCTCGAGTGGAAATGGGAGCGTGTCACTATGGACTTTGTTGTTGGGCTCCCACGGACTCAAAAAAAGTTTGATGCGGTGTGGGTGATTGTGGACAGGTTGACCAAGTGGGCTCATTTCATTCCAATAGTGACTACCTATTCTTTAGAGCAGCTGGCTCAGGTTTATATCCGCGAGATTATCCGACTTCATGGCGTACTGGTATCCATCATCTTTGACCAGGATACGCAGTACACCTTGCGTTTTCGGAAAGTTCTACAGCATAGCACACGGGTTGAGTTAAGTACAGCATTTCACCCTCAGACGGATGGACATTCCGAGCGCACTATTCAAATATTGGAGGACATGCTTCGCGCCTATGTTATCGATTTTGGGGTGCTTGGGATCAGTTCTTGCCACTTGCGTAGTTTGCCTACAACAAAAGCTACCAGTCAAGTATCCAGATGGCTCCATATGAGGCTTTATATGGGAGATGGTGTCGTTCTCTAGTTGGGTGGTTTAAGCCGGAAGAGGGTAAGTTATAAGGCACAAATTTGGTTCGAGATGCTTTGGAGAAAGGTCAAGATGATCCAAGATCGACTTCGTACAGCCTAATCTAGATAGAAGAGTTACGCGGATCGAAAGGTTTGCAATTTTGCATACATGGTTGGAGAGCGAGTCTTGCACCGGGTTTCACCCAAGGGTGTGATGAGGTATCGAACTTTTTGAGATCCTTGAGAGGATTGGAGTGGTCTCCTACAAGCTTGCCTTGCCACCTAGTTTATCTGCGGTTCATCCGGTGTTCTATGTTTCTATGCTCCGCAAGTATCACGGTGATCTGTCTCATGTTTTAGACTTCAGCACAGTCCAATTTGACGAGGAGTTGACTTATATTGAGGAGCTTGTGGCTATCTTGGACCGACAGGCCTAGAAGTTGAGATCAAAGGATATTTCTTCGGTGAAGGTTCAGTGGAGGGGTCATCTGATCGAGGAGGGCACCTGGGAGACCGAACACGACATGCGGAGTCGTTATCCTTATCTATTCACCACTCCAGGTATGTCCTTATGCACAATCGATGATGAACATTTGTTTTAAGAGGGGAGAATGTAACGACCCGATTGGTCATTTTGTGTAATTGCGCCATGTTACCCCTTTTATTGCTTCACACCTGCGTGTTTACAAATTTATGACTTGCGGGGTTGGTTATTGTTGTTCTGGGAAGCTTTCGGGTTGTTTGAACCCTTGATTCTTGACTTGGAAGTTTAAATTAGAAAATATTAACCAAACTTTGACTTTTGTGAAAATGACCCTATAACTGTGTTTTTATGGCTTCGATAGATTTTTATCGTGATTTTGGACTTGGGCATATGCTGGGAATTCGTTTGGGAAGTCAGTATGTTGATTGGTGTTGAGTTGCCGAAAATTGGCAATTTGAAGTAGAAAAGTTTTACTGTAGGTTGACTTTCAGCTATCGAGCTCGAAAATTGCTTTTGGGACTTGGAATAGGTCCGTTATGGTATTTAGAACCTGTCTACAAAATTTGGTGTCATTTGGAGTTGATTTGATAGGATTCGAATGCTTAGTTGTAATTCTAGAAGTTCTTGAAAATTTCCTTGAATTTCATGCATTTTAGAGTTCAATTCGTAGTTTTAGATGTTATTTTTGTGTTTTGATCGCGCGAGCGAGTTTGTATGATGTTTTTAGACTTGTGTGGATGTTTGGTTTGGAGCCACAGGGACTCGAATGAGTTTCGGGCATGTTCCAGATTGTTTTGGACTGAAGTTGGCAAAAATCTGGTGTCTGGTGCTCCTGTGTTGCAAATGCGAACACCAGGCTAGGATTTGCGAAGGTGAGAGAGGAGGGGCAGTTTTCGCAAATGCGACCTCCCCTTCGCATTTTCGAAGTCCACAGGATTCCAGCACAGTTCGCATTTGCGAACGATTGTTCGCTTTTGCGAGGGCCCTCCAGTTCACAATTGTGAAGATTTCATCAGAATTGCGATGCTGACTTAGTCTATCAGGGGTCACAAATGTGAGCCCTGGTCCACAATTTGTGAATGCGAACAGTATATCGCAAATGCAACATCTGCAGCTAGTTAAAGGACTGGGAGACTAGATTTTTGAACTTATTCTCTCATTTTTAACCCTAGATTCGGTAGGAGGCGATTTGGAGAGGGGATTTTCATCAACAAACCTTGGGTAAGTGATTCTAATCCATTTCTAATCATATTCCATCAACATATTTTAGATTTTAACATCAAAATCATGAGAATCAAAGTGAAAATTTGTGAAACTTTGTCAAGTTTATGAAAAATAAGAAATTGCAATTTCAGAGTCGATTTGGACTCGAATTTTGAATCTAATCACCTATATGAACTCGTTAGGTCTTGGGTAGATGGAATCTACCATTGGACCCGGGTTTTAAATGGGCAATGCCCAGGTTGACTTTTGTTGACTTTTTAGGAAAAGTATAAAGATCTTAACTTTATCTATTGCAATTGAATTCCCTCGCATTGTTTGATGATATTGAGTCGACGTTGGTTAGATTTGAGCCATGTGGAGGTGGATTTTAAGGGAAAAGCTATTTTCGAGTGTTTAATTGGCCTAGTTGAGGTAAGTGTCTTGCCTAACTTTGTGTGAGGGAACTACCCCTTAGAATTGGTATTGTTTGATTCAATTGTGCTAAGTGAAATTCGTGTACTCAAGGTGACGAGTGGGTACACGGGTTGTATGTGGTATTTCATCGGTTTAGGCTACTTAGACTATTTCCATGCTTTAATTGAATGCCATATCAGGTTCTAATTCTTTTAGTCAATCTATTCGTACTTGTGTTAGTCTATCCTTACACGCCTTAAATGATTTCGTTAATACATGTTCTACCTCCTAAGTGATCATTTGCTATCATGCTTTAGTTGAACTTGTTGCCTCTTTTATTGTTAAATGCTATCTCTTCACTGTTAATTATCATTATTTTAAGTTGTTGATCGTGTTATCTCTTTCCTTATTGATTATCATTTACTTGAAGTAACTGTTCACGTTATCCCTTCCTAGTTGATTTCCATTATTTGAAACTCGTTGCAAAATCTTATTTCTTTTATTGTGAGTTAGTTTTATCTAATACCGTGGCTATACATTATGTCTCTCATTGTTGAGTTAATTGGTGTTGAAGTTGTGAAAGTCGTTAACACGCTGAGGCGAAGTTAGTTATTATTGAGACATTTATCTTATTGAGCATTTTTACATTCAATGTTGTTGTTCATATTCTTGTATATGTTGTGGTGGAGCCATGGGCTATTGTTGTGGAAACAATTGTATTGTTGTTGTTGTGGGCAAGTTGTGATATATGGGCACTTATGGTGCGAATTGTTATTGTGATATTATATTTACGCGCACGTGGCAATATAAGGCTTGGGTTTAATGTGCATGCGGCGGTATAAAGTGGGACTTATGTGTGTGTTGCTTGTAGAGGAACTACGTGAAGCCACACGGCGTCATAAGGTGGGCTAAAGTGCATGTAGCTATTTCGAGAAAACTGTTTTCAAAACCTATTTCAAATGTAAGGCTCACGCGGTGGTATAAGGAAATATTGTGATTGAAACTCAGAAATGTGAATACAAGGCGGTACCTCAGTTGTGGTTCTTGATTATACGAGGCGATACCTCAATTTTGATCTCATTATACATGAGAGGGTACCTCGTTGTGATGTTGCGTATATTTCATGTTGCAAAGTGTTCTGGTGGGAATATTTCTTGTTGTTTCATTCCTTATTGTTCTAGCAGTTGTTGTCCGTACATGATCATTGTAGCCCCTTTAGTTTCTTCTTTTATGTTATTTCCATTGTTGATTTTTGCTATTAGTTCATGCTATTTATCATGTTTCGTATCAATTGTTTTTTCACCGTCCATTACATATCCGTATTACATTTTCATATTGTTTATTTATATCCTAGTAGGTGTCTTGATCTGGCCTTGTCACTACTCTACTAAGGTTAGGCTTGATACTTATTGGGTACCGTTGTGGTGTACTCATACTACACCTCTACATATTTGTTTGTACAAATCCAGGTACGTCTGCTCATGCCGGTCGTTAGAGTTGTTTGTAGCTACTGCTTGGGAGACTTCAAGGTATAGCTGCCCCACGTCTGCAGGCCTCGGAGTCACCTTCCTTATTTTAATTCCTGCTGTATTTTTTTTAGACAGTGAAGTATTAGATATTCTAGAATTATTCTATAGAGCTTATGACTCAGTTCCACCTGTTTTGGGGAGCGTACTCTTGAGATTATGTTTTGATTCGGAAGGTTATATCAGTATTCAGCTTGTTTTAGTATTTTGATAAATTGCTTCCACCATGTTATTATTATTAGTTAGGCTTGACTAGTCGTATAGACTAGGTGCCATCATGACATCCTACGAAGGAAAATTGGGGTCGTGACATTCTTAAACCCCAGCATTTTCAAAAAACCGTGTGGGGTGCAATTTTCTGGCACCGGTAGACCCGGACTATCCCATGGTAACTTGGTGAAAGCCCATGTTTCTTCCATAAGATAAGCCATTTCTATATTGCCAAATCAGAAAACAGCTCTCTTTTCATCCCAGAACTTGGTGGCTGCCTCAATTAATTCCCTGTTGGGTAGAATATTCGGCAAAGATGGCAAGTTACCCAGTATACTCCTCATGTGATTTCTGTCGCATGGTGTAAGGTCATTCCAACAGTCAATTAGCAGAGGCGGGATATTCTAGACCATACCAAACTTGGGGATTTCATGCTTCATTTTCTGAAAACAAATAAAGGTTAGCCCTTTCCCCCTCCAGATTCGTCTATTTACTCATTAACAGTCAACACATCAGCACATCTTCTCCAAGCAATGCACACAGTATGATGGTGTCCTTTGGGATTGCAGAAATCCCTTTTGACATTGGACAAGGTTTATCTAAGTGGATCGATGCGTCAATGACGCTCCAATCCATACTAGGTTTAGCATGATGCATGTACATTTCAAATTAGAGTGTGGTTTTTAGAAGGGTCTAAATAGGTACTCTCAAATGGACTACTTGAGCGGGAAAGGCACGGAAACGTCGACTGCACCGTTGATCGACTAGTGTGCCGCTACCAAGCCTTTCCGATTCAAAAAGTTGTTTTTAGGAATGCGCAGACACTCATCAAGTGCCTCTATGTTGATAATGAGCACGAGTGGAGTATGATGTTTAAAGCATGCTTTATGCAAAAAATAGTAACACGTTGCCAGATATTTGCATGATGAAAGTACATAAAACCAGTAAATAATATGATAAATATGAATAGGAGAAAGAAAATAAAAAGGGAAGAAAAAAGAGAGAAGTCAGTTTAACTCATGAAAATGTGCGAGAATGTAATTAAATGAAGCAAATAGGGAGATAGGGACAGGAGAGACATGATATAGCAGTCTTAAACAAGATAAAGGAAATAGGGATGGGATGTATATGTCATAGAAAATAACGGAAATAGGGAGAGGATGTACATGTCATCAAATAATCCGTTAATCCACATAAGCTAAACTTCATTATGGTAAGAGCCTAAGTATATACCCAGCAGAGTTGTCATGATGTCGCGCCCTATTTTCTCGCGAAAACTGTTTCCGACGTGTGACAGCTCTTTTAAAGGAGGTATTAAAAGAGAAGAGTTGCCACCTAACGATTTTGAGGTGCGTTAGAGCACCTATTTTCAAATAACTCTTATTAGAACTAGTATGCGTCACCAAAGATCGGGTAAGAGCTCAAATTACCTCGAAAAGAAGGTGTTGCGCACTCTTCGAGATCCACAACTGCGGGTCCTGGCCGAAATTAAGGCTATGTGGTATTATTGGATTATAATTGTCCTATGTGATAATGCAAGTGAAGGAAGACAAGAAATTTTAATGTTCAACTATGATATAAACAAGTGTAAAGCAGGTTTCACATGTAAAAGAATTAGACTATATATAAATGATTAGTACAAGTCTTTGGAGGTTACAAGATACAACTTAATTGCTCTAAGTTTAAAATAACAGAGGCGCGAGAAACAAACATATTAAGGGGGGTCCTAAGATTTTTAGCCTAAAGGATCACCCCGTGCAACAAAAATAATACGTTGTAACTCCCTTAAAGTAGGGGTTGCTCATATTATTTAGCGGGCACAGACTATCATCTCCTGCTACCCAATTACTATGTTAAAAGTTTCTTACCTAAAGTGCTCTAATTCAATTCTAGGCCATATACTATGTGTGTACTACCCATCCCATGCCTATGGTCTAGGAAGCTTTGGACCTACTCTTTGGGTGGTTTTAGACTTTACTTTAGGTGCTCAAAATGATAACACTAGACGCACATTCAAAACAAGTAGGACTACACATAAAGACAACGAATGGCTCAAGTTAGCCTCCACACATAAGCAACAAAAGCACACGGATAGATTCAGATTCTATAGTAGGCAGTTTTAGAACTGAGATATATTGGAGTTGTGTAAAAACGTATAGGCATGGATTCTATGTGACCACACGGTTTAAGAAAAAATTCATAGGAAGTGTCACTGTCAATGTTATCAAAATTACGGATTACAAGCGTTATAAAAGCCTATAGACATGATCTCTAATGGTTTGCGCTTGGGGTAGTGAAGCCCTTGGAAAACTCAGAATTACTCAATTTTGATCATATTGGCATGCTTTCTAAGCGAGTAATATATAGGCAGGTTCTCTAATAGTAGGTATTTGAACACAGATTTATCATGCTTATTCCTCCTATAGGCATGTTATTTAGGCGGCAGTGTCATAGGAACAACAAAAACAGCCAATTAGTTAATCAATTAATGCCATATAGTCATGGTATTTAGATGAGTATTAGCAAAGACATATATTAATATGATCCTATAGGCATGCTATCTAATAATCACACTGCAATTGCACAAGTTGAGCAAATTCTCATTGATGTTTGATTCCTATAGGCATGCTATCTAATAGCGCATACGAGTAGGCATGTGAACAAGTAAAGCACTTAAGTTCTTTCAACATGCTTCTAATAATGTGTGGGCATTATCCAAGCTAAGTAGGTGAAGTGTTTGAGTTCCTATAGGCATGATTTCTATTAGTGTGTAGAAATAAAGCACGTCAAACAAACAGCAAGCAAAGCAATTAAACCCTATGGACAGGTTTTCTACCAATGCTTGCAAGAATTAGAATACCCCAGCCCCCCTTTCACTAATTTCCCATCATTCAATTTTACAAGTTATTACAGACCATCTTAAATAACTACAGGCCCAAATAAAAATATAGAATAACCCAGTAACATATCTGGGCCTTCAGAACTTCATGCGGATAGCAGGCCCAAACTCTAGGTGTAGGTAGTGAAACCCCCAATACTAAAGGCAGGCCCAGTATACCAGGCCCCAAAGATTCAAGTAATTAAGCTAATGGATGCCAAACAAAACTGCTCATAGAGTAACTTGAACACTTAGTCCTTATGACTGAAACAACTGCAGTTCCAACCAATAAACAGGATAATGCTAAGTTGAAAAGCATCAAAGACACATGCGGGAATGTAATTTCAGAAAAAACAAGATTAATAGTGACAAGGTAGGATATCCTAAGCTAGCAAACTACTGCGAACAGTGTTTCAAAGTAGAACCAACCCAAAGAATTCCATATGACAGCTTAGAAGAATCATAGACAAAAAGAAGGTGGAGTACAATCTTCATATGAGGATTTTAACATGAAGGCCCAGCATAACAACATACTAGTAGCACAGTTTGGTGAACTTAGTTGAACATGAGACTTAACATGATAGACATTAACTATAGCACAAGATTCTAAAGAATTCATAGTAGGTAGAAGAACATGCTAATTCTAGGTTAACAGGACAAGAAGACATTAGGATTCATGAAAATATGAACCTTAGGTTAACAATATAGGAGATCATCAAGCCTAGTGCCAATTGATCATATGCAGGAAGAGGCTAAACATTGAGGTTTACCCTAGAAAGTCTTGAGCAACACTTAGAAACACATAATTGAGCAGGTCAAAGAGCACACACCAGAATTACAAAAAAGGGACATATCATACTTTTTTTGGAGATTCAAGAAGCAATGACATTCAGAAATTACATGATCATTGAGGAAGTTAACAAGTTACACATGAATGACCTACTGGAAGCAATGCATATGAACACATTTAGGGCAATGAGATGGTTCCTCATAAGTCTTGAACAAGGTAGGGAGATGGGCTCATAGCGACAGTTGGCATAGGTACCCAGAAACATACAAAAAATTAAGTTAAACATGCTTAAGAAATCCGGAATCCGGGTTAAAAGTCAGGCAAGTTCTAGTGCTAGAAAAAGTACAGAATCATAAACTAATTTCAAGGCAAATAGGGCTGCAAACAGAGATAGCATGGTAACATATTGGTTCACAAACAGTTCATGAGCACAAACAAAAGAAGAAATTACGAAGGCCAAAGGACTTACCAGTTACAAATTGACGGACAAGTAAATAAGAAGAATAATTTCAGCGATATCTCAACCGTCGGAGGCAAGATGAGCAGTAGAACCCAAGAATCTCAGTGCGTCAGAGTTCCCAAGGGTTTCAGATGAACCCCGAGCAATGCTCACACTTAGAAGGGTCTAATAATGAAATTTCGGTGGCCTTGGCTTTTAGTTGGCCAAGAAATAGGACAAGTGAGAGTGAGAGAATAGCAGTAGTTGTTATGGTCTGTTAGGGGAAAAGGGGAAGGGGGTTTATATAGTAGCAAAAACTAACAGACAAACAAGGAAATATAGTCGTCAATCAAACATAAATAAGGAAAGAAGAACATGCAAAAATCGATTCAGAATTGGATTAAGAGAAGAAATCAGGTAAATCCTAGTTTGACAGGAATCAGATATTAGCCGGAGATCTCGGTAAATTGGACCCACATAGCCTTGCTATGAATGTATACAGACGAAATATCGTCTAGATCTTGAAGATTGAGGATGACTGCACTTGATTTGGAAGATTGGTACTTGCCAAAATCGGGCAAGTACTAAGTAATCACATATTCACGCAAGTAATGGTGATACAATCCATAAAAGGTAAGTAAATCATGGTAAGAATCCATGGACGGATTGGATTCGAAGAAGAATCGGAGGCCGCGGCTAGGGTTTGTAAGGAGAGGAGAAGGTTGAGAGAACACTGAGGCAGCTGAAGGAGGGAAATGGGTCTTTAGGGTTAGGGGTCGTTGATCATTTAAGATCAGCGGCCAAGATCGAAAGGGAAGCGGCGCGGGTTATTCAACGGCTCGCGAACGGGTTTTGAAAGAGGGTCATTTGGTTTGGGCTTCTAAGGGTTAGTTGGGATGGGCTTAATGTTTTGGGCCTTGAAATTGTCTGAAAATTGGCCTGTTTTGGGGCAGCTCTTGAAACCCCCAAATTAATTAAAAATAAATTATTAAAACTTCTAATAAATGGTAAAAATATTATTTATTCTGTAAAAAATGCTTGAAATAATAACTCAACATCATAAAAGTATAAAATTCTACTTTGCATAAATAATATAATAAACGCAATTATGTATAGAATATAGGCTATTATTTTATATAGTATAGATAAAATAGGAAAAATACAAATATAATTATGTAAAAAGGAGATAAAATATTATAAAATGCATAAGGGTATCGATTGATAAATTGGATGATTAAATCACCTTAAATTAACTTAAAGAGACAATTAATAAATATTTAAACAAATTAAATGCGAAAAAATCAATTTTAAAGCTTTAAAAAATTATAGAAAGTTATAGAAAATGCTTATATAACTCTTGTAAATTGGGTAATAATGCAAAATGATATTTTGAAAGTATATAAAATATTTTATAAAATATGAGGGCAAAATTGGGTATCAACAACACCCTTGTAGCCAAAAACAACCTGTTAAAATGACCTAAAAATGGTACGAAACCACGCCGAAACTCACCTGAACCCCTCGAAACTCCGTCTAAACGTATCAACAAGTCCCAAAACATAACACAAACCTATTCGAGGCCTCAAATTACACATAATAGCATCAATACCATGAATCAACAATCAAGATCAATCTCTTAATAAGTTCATAAACTTCAGACTTCGAACCAAGCGTCCGATTCAAGCCTAACCAATTCGGAATGAACCCAAATTTTGCATACAAGTTCCAAATGATATAACGAACCTATTCCAACTCCCGAAACATCAATTCAAACCCTACATCATCAAAGTCAACTCTCGGTCAAACTTATGAACATTCCAAACCTCCAAATTTCTAACTTTCGCCAATTAGTGTTGAAACCTTATAGAAAATCCAAATGCAAATTCGAACATACGCCCAAGTCCAAAATCATTATCGGGACCTAATGGAACCATCAAAACTTTGATCTTATGTCAAATACATAAAAGTCAAACTTGGTCAACTCTTCCAACTTAAGGCTTCAAACATGAAAATCATTCTTCCAAACTAATTCCGAATAACCCGAAAACCGAAACTGACGATACACACAGGTCATAATACATCATGTGAAGCTACTCGAAACTTGCCGAACGGAATGCAAATGTTCAAAACGACTGGTTGGGTCATTACATTCTCCCCCACTTAAACATACGTTCGTCCTCAAATGTGCCAAGAGTCGTTCCAAAGTCATCCAATCACTGTGTAACCTTACCATGCACATACCCGGGGGTGGTCCCATGTCACCCCAATCCATATAAGTTTGTCAACTCAACATAACCGAAGATTCTTCCTTCAACCTTAGCCCATAAAATTTGGAACCCAATTTCCAACATCCGGAATTCCTCACAAGACCCGAATCTCGCATCTACACACTGGATAAGTCTGAACAAGCTGTATCAAGTCATAACCATAACCTAAGATGTAATCACATGATATACCACATAACTCGCATACACACAACAGTAACTTCTGAAGACAATAGCTTCCCAATAACAAGTCCGACACCGATAACAAACCTCATATCAACTAAACCTTATTCCAACCCTTTGTACAGTGCCAATGGTGAGAGAAACATGCAGAAATACATAACCACTTATCATATCAACAAGTCATGGAGCTCTCCCTCGTCTGACAAGAACCAAAGCCAAATTCTATGCCGACTTCTATAATTATTCTTCCAAACATACCGTAATCAAATCCGATAGTACCCATTCTAGATCCAATGACGTCATCTCATCAAGCATAACCAAACAATAAGCAACAATTCAGATGTACTCAACAGGGAAAATGACTCAAATGAGAGAACCATCCAGCAAGCTCAACAAGTACCACCACAAACGCAATGCTGCGAACCCATCACACATAGTAGAACCAAAACACACGAATCTATCACAACGGATCATATCCCAACATAACCCAGCTGCAATGCGTGACCCCATCCAAACACTAGTCCATATGAAATACCTCAAGACACAATGCTCAAGATCAACAACCACACGCAATTCGACATCAAGTACACGAAGTGCATGACCATAACTATGGAGAAGCGAATAACACAATATACCACAGCCCGGGAAGACCATAACCAAGGCGCAATCAACCATTCAACACCCCAATAACAATCTTGCTCGAATTTCTCTAAAAGGCCCAAACAGAACCACGTCATGTGTGCATATAACCAACAAATTGCAACCCCTCGTAGCATAGAAGAGTAACACATAGAACATATCAGAACACGAACAAGCTCAACTCTAACGGAATGACACACCCCTCAACACTAACAGTTCTGAGTCAACCAATTCGACCAGATGTAGAGTACACATTCTTATTGGGCCTACCAACGGGCCCCCACATCAACTCCAGTCATCCCCAAATGGATAAATATCCCTCCAAAAGTCCACAAGGACCTAACCTTAACACATACTACCATCTGGCTAACTTTGGCCATATTTTCACAATCAAATGTCGAACACATCTCTCATACACGATCATCCTACGAGGAATACTTTAATAATTCTTCTGTGCCACAAAGAAAAAATCTGAATATCAGCAGTCGATCAACCAGGCGAGTACTGCAATACCAATCAAGCATCCGTAAGTCAAAACTCAGTGCGCCTTCTGAAATGTGTACCCTTCTCAGGCAATACCAAGTAGTAATAGCATTCATCTAATCATATGATACCGTTCATGCTGTTCAAAATTCATGACCTTCCCTCTAAATCTGAACCGCCACCTTGTACATGCAAATCTCAACCCTCAAGACGCACGGCATCTATCATGCCGTCATGTGAAAAGCACGAGAATCTCATTATCAACTCTGAGTCACAAGAAGAATACATACTCAATTAGTTAGGAACCTTTCATTTGATCCCATCCAGGAGGAAATCACAATACACAACATGCTCCTCCGCCGGTAGGAAATATCCATCTCAAACCATGGTAGAAACCATCGAGAACTCTTCCAAATTTATTTGCCCATAACCAAGCCATCAGAACTGAATCTCTCTACCTCAACCAAGCCACGCAGATCGCCAAGCCTAAGAGTATTTCCACAAAACACATGTAGAGACTCACCACATCATAAGAACCAAAAGAACTGATTATACCCATTACCATGCTGATCCGATCTACCACCAAGCTGTCGTATTTCTCCGAGTTCCTTCTGAACTGGCTTCAAGTTAACACTTCTCCTTGCCTGCACACTATGACCCTTAACCTGACACTCACCACGAGAGATCCTAGCATAAAATCACACTGTCCTAAGGCCCATAATTCGTTGTATTCCCTCTTAAGCACCCCAAAAGTACCACAACTGAGACACCCACTCTGAAGAGACCTTCTGTGAATTTAAAGTTGTTCTTTTTACCTTTCTGAAACTGAAATGTAGAATCCATAATAATATAGAAATACTGCAAGTCTCGACACCATCCAATGAAAATCTCAGATTCTAGCCATATACAAATCCGGAAAATTCTCAATTGCCACATATAAATCTTGAATCCATTAGAACCTCTTCGAGAGTCATCCACTCTACTCAAATATCAATTGCACTGCCCAAACCGGCCGAACCACCTATGCCCCATTAGCACGACAACACCCAAAGAAGTAATGCCGCCATAACGTAATCAAGTAAATTCCTACTCCATGCGCACTACATCCTTCACGAACAACAACTCAAATCATTCCATGATTTCCATAAACCCATAAAGTGTAATATAACCTGTATCCATAAATTTCATTACTCGAGTCATCCTCGATCTCAACCTCCACAAGTCATAACCGATCCACAAGTGTGCCTTAGATCGAAATCAATATAACACATAACCATGCAATCAAATAGCCGATGGTAGACTCCCCGCCTTGGCTCAAAGCCATATAACAAAATATTCATTAACTCACAATAACCATACTCTATTACTGCCATAATCCCGCACTGAAATGCAACTAAATCCTTCATAAGCTCATGTAACACAAATCATAAAATATCTCAAATCATCCGCTAAGCTCGCAATCATCCGTCAACTTTCTCAACTAATCCAAATGCAAATCGCAACATATATAACCCTGGTAGAAAGAAACTCTCCAAACAACATCATAAATATCACACATCCGTAGATTACTCCGCATGTGATAATCCACCTGCTTAGCCTCAAACTGACATCTCTCTATATCCTTTCACTGCCACAACTACTACGAAACCACTCAATCTTCCTGAGTCTGAATTCATCAACAAGACATGAGAATCTACTTCGTTTCACAAATAAACAACATGAAAGACCCCTCGACGGGCACATATCTCGGGGCTAACACTCCAAAAATAAAAAATGCCAAAATAGGAACAAGGATAGATATTATTAAAAATGCCCAAGAGTCTGAGCGACCAGGACAGGCTTGAATACAGAAAGAGATTCGCGTTCAGCACATCAAGATAGTCCCAATAGTCCGTTCCACATTCCAAGCAACTCTTCTCGTTACGTCAAAGCCATCCGAACACATCCCGCAGTCACATGATACACATCATATAGCTATCCAACCACTCACCGTGCCGCCAGTCCCACTCCTAGGGACACCACCGGACAAAGAAGTCAAAAAAGTCATATTCACATAACTGAAATCACCGTGCCTAAGTTGCGGTCAAAATCCGGCCTCAAGTCCTCCAAACTGGCCCATCACCAGAACATAGAAAACATATCTTGTACCTCATCCATGGAATCACAAGTCGTCAATGTATAGCTGATACCGAGCTCTCACATAACATACGAGTGAGTGGAAGGAATTAAAAGTGATACGCTTCGAGCTTAATCAATATCGCACGATAAGGAAAGAAAGATAGGAAGTTTATCCTAGATGCCTAGTAGCCTCTCGAAGATAGGTATAGACGTCATCATACTGATACACAAGACTCTACTAGACACTTGTTCATGACTCGTACAACCTGTGAACCTAGAGCTCTAATACCAACTTATCACGACCCAGAATCCAACTAGTCGTGATGGCTCCTAACCCAACCCGCTAGGTAAACCAATTAACAACAATCCAATTCGAATGAGATTTACTCAGAAAATAATGATGAAATAACTGAACTTTTATACAAAAATCCCAAGGATTAGTAGTACAAATCATGAGCTTCTAAGACTTAGAATTTACAAAGCTAGTATGAAATAAATACATCATTTGTTCGAACTATACATAAATAGATTTATAAATCTAAAGCTACCACGGACAAGAGGCAGCTATAATCGGAACACAGGTACATCTTCAATGCCAGCTCCCGCTATACACAGCAATATCAGCTCCAAAGAACCAACTCAGACGATAAAAGTCGAATCAAAACTCAAAGCCAACTGGGGCACGCACCTCGTAATCCGACAAAGCTTACAAATTTTGACAACCCATTCAATTATGAGTTCAACCATAAAAATTTTACTCAAATCCAACTCTAAATCGACGTTCAAAACTCAATTATTCACTTTAGGAAGATTGAGACAAAAAATCCCAATTTCTCTTCTATAATCATCAATTAAATGCTAGAATCGAAGATAGAATCATGAAATATAACCAATTCGTAGCAGAAAGTACTTACCTCAATCCATGTGATAAAAATCCTCTCCAAAATCGTCCAAATCCCAGCTCTCCAACTCAAAATGTTATAAAATAACTCAAAGGTCTAAAATAGAGTACTAATATGCATTGCCCAGTGGTACCCTATGCGATCGCCGTCACAAACCTCGCGATCGGGATTCCAAAATTGTTTTGCACAATTTTAACCCTTCGCGATCGCGGCCATTTCTCCGCTATCGCGATGAACAAATTTTATTAAACCTTCCCAAAATATTCCCAGATATCCTGTAATGTATCAGTCATAACTCTTTTTGTACACAACTCCAAATAATAAATGCTTTAATTTTCTGAAAACTAGAAACAAAAGGTTAGCACTTTTATTTTTGAATCACCTCAAAATTCTTTATAGATTGCAAGATATAAGCTCCCGAAGTCAGCTCAATGACAACAAAAATTTCTTCTTCGCAAATGCGAAGCTTCCTCCGCGAATGTGATTCACAGGTCCAATTTTCCATTTTACTCTTCCTGATCGCGGCCCAGAGTTCTGCTATCGTGATGTATACCCCTATAGCCAAAAACCAGAAATCGAAAAGGGCCTAAAAATTATCCGAAACTCACCCAAGCCCCTTGAAACCCCGTCCGAACATACCAAGAAGTCCCAAAACATAACACGAACCTACTCGAGGCCTCAAATTACACATAACAACTTCAAAACCACGAATCGCACCTCAAATCAAACTTTATGAACTTTGAACTTTCAACCTTAAAAACTCTCACCAAATCATATCAAATAAACTCGGAATGATCTCAAATTTTGCAATTAAGTTCCAAATGACATAACGAACCTATTCCAACTTCCGGAAGAATAATCTGAACCCAATATCATTAAAGTCAACTCCGGGTCTAACTTATGAACCTCCAAACCTTTGAATTGCCACTTTCGCTAATTATGGCCAAATTCTCTTAGAAGCCTCCAAATACAAATCCGAGCATACGCCCAAGTCCAAAATCACCATCTGGACCTAACGGAACCATCAAAACTCTGATCCAGGGTCAAATACTCGAAAGTCAACTTGGACAACTCTTCCAAGTTAAAGTTTCTAAGATGAGAATCATTCTTCCAAATCAATCCCCAATTACCCGAAAATCGAAACCGACGATACACACAGGTCGTAGTACATCATACAAAGCTACTCATGCTCTCGAATCATCAAACGGAATGGAAATGCTCAAAACGACCGGTTGGATCGTTACACACTACTTCTTCGAGGTTTGACTAAATATTTACTGGGTATGCGTTGATTTTCATACTCATGCTACGGTTCTGCATTAATTATGCGGTACTGGGGCAGGTACATCTGGTGTCCGATCGGGCGCGCATCCACATTTTTCAGAGACTTAGTGATGAGCTGCTTCCCATGCTCCGATTTGCAGTATCCAGAGCCTCCTTCCTATTGCATTTTATATTTCTGTCTATATCGTTCTAGACAGTAGTTGTAGCGGTTTGTATATTCTACTAGATTGCTCATACACTTCTGATATCTGGTTTTGGGAATTTCTAGTAAATGATATTGTTTTGCCTATTATTATCACCATTTCATTTTTATGTCTTATTTATGCTTTATATCACCATGGCCTTCTATGCATAGTTTCTTTTATTAAATAAAATTCATGATTTTAAAAGTAATAAAATGAACAACTAAGATAGTTCACAGTTGGCTCGCCTAACGGCGACGTTGAACGCCATCACGGTCAGTAGTGAAAATTGGGTTGGGACAAGGATGTATTTAGTCTTATTTCTGACGAGGCTATTATGAATACCTTCCAAAATTTGAAAACACGCCGACAAGAGTTATAGTAAGGTACTTTTTTAAATATGATGTTACTATATATATTTATGTCTTTGTCTACTTCTTCATATATCAACACCGCTTACGAAAAATCCTGCGTATATCCCTAGTTCGGCGGGAGAAAATTTTATTTTAATTAAAAAAGAGGTCAACTTTTTCAGACATACCGATTAAGAGTCCAAAAATACTCACTATCTTGACTAATTTAACCATAACCCTATTTTTTGAATAAGCGTTTTGATCCACTACTTCAAGTCTTCAAGCATTCAGCAAAAGACATTAATCATCCGAAGAAAGAGTACAAGAACGAAAAATGCATAAACAATACAACGTGGAACTTCAGAAACGACAAATCTTCGAAACTTGGCGAAACCTCAGTTCATGTTTGAACAAATAAAAACAAAAATAGTTTTCATTTCCTCATTCTCCAACATATTGATAGCATTGACAGCAGTGGGCACCTCTTTTAGTGTTGCTCTGCCGTTTCAGTATTTTCTCGAGATCTTTCATTCACGACATCGCTTACAAGAATAAATTACTAGCAAAAACCAAGTCCCGAAGAAAGTTGTCATTTGTTTTTTACTACTGGCAATGCTCGGACCACCTAGTGCCACCTCAATTATTCTACCGGATACCTGCTACCTCCCACCAGTAAAGATGAGTAACTCTGCCCATCAAAACTTGAGTATATGAGAAAAAATCACCTAATATTAGAAAATAAATATTCCTAATCTCAATAAAGTGATACTACATAAAAGCTGATAAAAACAACTAATAACGTTCAAAAACAGTTCATTTGCTTATAAGTGCTCGGCAGCATATCCTCAGCACCAAATTGATAATTCTAATAACAAAGAATATAGATGAAACAACAAATAGATAAAATACATATATTACTTAGGCCAGAAATAACATTTTATTTCCAAATTATTTTTCACGTTCCTACAGTGGTTTGTGCAAAAACAAAAACCAACACGGACCCTTCTTTTGCATAGCACCAGATACAAATCTACAATGCTTCTACATCATCCTCCAACTTGAAACCTAGATCAAATGCAAACTCGGGTTATATAAACATTGCATTGTCCTAATTGCCATAGAAACTTTATTTTTTCCGACAGGTCCAACAAAACCATTTACCATCACTCCATAGGCAAATGGCAAAATTGGATTGTCATGGAAATTTTACAAATGAATCCAACCGCCTGGTTCCTGGATGTACAAGCTATAAATAACGCCAGCAGCAAGCAACCCAATAGACTGCTTGCCCACGGAAGTATTTGTCTGGACAGAGCTCCACTACCTCAAGCCACTTTGAACCTGCAGGAAATGAGGAATGAATGAGCAGATGAACAAGCATGCCTCTATATTCTAAAATAACTACCCATCTAATATTAATGGTTTTCTGCTAGCCTTCAGAAAATTTTTACTCACATCATGTAGTAGAAAAACTCATCTTGTAGCCTACACTTCAAAACCTACATTAGATGTTGCTATTTGCTCAGATAGTGGCTGTTCAAGTATCCGACATTTCCAATTTTGACAATACGCACCAGTTATCGAAAAAGAGGAAGCAACAGAACTGGATTTGCATTCATGGAAGAAACATGAACGCCATTATGCCAGTTGAAGCAAGGGTAACTTGGGAAAACTAATCTAATATTCCATACCCATAACACTAATGGGGATAGAGTAAGACAGTAGATGCTATGCAGTCACAATGGGTTCTTATTATTTATTTATTTTCTTTTTATTTTTTCCCAATTAAAGTGCTAGCTGGGAAGCATGTAAAAATCCATATGCGAGGAATAGAGAACTTCCAAACTTCTATGTAGATGCAACAAAACCTCAAAAGCCAAACAGACAACTGTGAGTTGGTAAGCTGGACCAGCTTAGTGAGATGGTGAGAAGATTAACATAGCATCTCTGTGACATGTAGATAAATAAACAATGCTACGATACTTGTTGCGAACTAGGTTTGGAGTTAATACTAGCATTTGGGATTAGCTTTTTGGTTTGTTATGTTAGCAACACAGAACTGACTGAACTCAGTTTCAAATTGTCTAGATTCTTAAAAAGAATCATTAACTGGCTGCTAAACCAAATAGCAAGAATAGCCATTTGGGCCTTAAAAAGCACAGGTAGGGCGTCCATTCTTTAACAATCTGTCGCTTGACTGAACCAACCTACTTGACCACCAATCGCAAATGATTATCCATCCAAAGCATAAAACTGATGTTGATAGCTGAAACTGATTAAGCATAAATAAAAATAATATGGTATTGATGTTCCACATCCAATTGATAGAGTCACGTGTATAAAAGGATATGAGCACAAGAGATGAATCTTCATGCGCACTCTCAATATTCTCTACCGTTTTGCTTATATTCTCACATTGTATTAGAGCCTTGGTGAGGATTTGCTTGACGTGCATTTACACAACAAAGAAGAGAAAATACCACTTTTTTGCATTTATCCGGCGACTGTGCGGCTGCTCAAGATTTTGCCATGTACGTTGTGCAGAAACCAATACCACCACAAGGCTGAAAATCTTCATGCAAGCACAACCTGAGAAAGTGTGTTATTATCAGAAGGCGGACGTGCCTTCACGTGCTTGCCATAATGTTTTTACGGGGTCCAGCTTACACGCTGATGTGAAAGACGATTTCCAGCGACCATCTGATGAGCCGCTTTTCTCCATTGAGGTCAACTTCTTCATCCTCCATATCATACTTTCGGCTCTGTTCGATCACTGAAAACTTAGCTAAAGGTCTTCATTGTTAGGGTCCCAACATGCTCTAATTTTCTCAGTTTTTGGATCAGATTTCTCGTTATTTTTTAGACTCTAAGGATGGACCCGGCTCTACGACCTATCTGACTGGTTTCAAGATTTTTCCAGTGACATTTTGGCCAGATTCTAACCAGAAAATGGGATTTAATACTTTGAATGATCAATGATTCCTTACTTGACTATATCGAGTTCCTTTGGAATAAGCTACAGGACACGTAAGCATATATCTCCCAAAGTAACTTCTGTCATTCAAACAAGTAATTATGTAGCTTATATCTCTCAACATTTATCTAGTATCCTCGTCATTAACTCAAGAGCTCCTAATCATTTCCCGATAATAATGTCTTTTCGCTACTTATCCATAAAAAAATACTTCTCTATTTCTTTTTCACAATCCTTTCTTTTTAATATCCGTTGTGTCCGGGCCAGTTTGCGCGCACCTCAAATTATTTCGCGAGGTACCTACTACCTCCAACTAGCATGGCACTGAGTAACTTTGTCCGTCAAGGATTGGATAGATAGGAAGACATCACTTCGTATTTTTGCCTCCGCAAGGTTTTGAACCAGAGATGTCCTGGTTCTCCACCCACTTCATTGATCACTAGGCCACACCCTTGAGTGCTTTTTTTCCATTATCTCTTCTAACAGTTATATTGTGAGCAGACTCCCAAACCATGGCAACTGGAGTAGGTCAAATTACTACAACATCTTCAGTTGCCTAGTCAATCTCATGTTAATTAATTGCTTATCCCACACTTACCTACTTTTTTTAATAAGCCTATTGTTATATAAGACACAGTATGGGATTATTGCTAAGTAGCTTATTCTCATGGCTATGCTACATCGATCTTCCTACACGACCCATATCCTACCATGTCACCAATTCCCCTTATATACTCCATAAATGGTTAGAAAATCCTAATTTATCTAAACTTTAGATAATGGTGCCTAGCATGTCTGCATTCTATGCTTTAAATGTAAATCAAGCCACCTTGGTAAACACACCCATCCTTTGTTTCCTCATCATCCTAATGCTCGGGTAGATTCTTATTTCTCCTTAGTCCATTCAAATGTCAATGATCCTAGTCGAGTCAGATTCTAATATTGCCACCTTCATTGAAGATTATCAAAAGTGTACTTAGATTTTCTTAATGAAAGATCGTTACGAGTTGTTCTCCCTTTTTCAAACCTGTCCTAAAATGCAAAATCAGCTTGGGGTTTACATTTGCATTTTCCAAAGGAATAATGCACCAAAATATCTATCCTCTAAATTTCAGCATTTTATGAGCTCTTGCAAGACTATTCAAATGTCTTACCCCTATAACTCTCGACAAATTGGGATAGTAGAGAGGAAGTATAGGCATTCAATTGAGGTCGCTCGAACCTAACTTATATAACCACATGCCGAACAATTTTGGACTGATGCAACTCTCTCAGCATATTTTTTTTATACCCGAGAAATCACGGAAAACCTCGGAGCACGGTTTGAAACTTTGTGTATAGTGCACCTGTTCATCTACTCTTCTCCACTTAAATACCCGGCTTTTGGGTGCGGCAAAATTCGAACAAGTGACGTGCGCCTAACCGACACATCAAAAATTGCGCTCTTACCACTAGACCAAAACCTTGGGGATCCTCACAAAATATTATTACTCCCTCCGTTTCAATTTATGTGAACCCATTTGACTAGACACGAAGTTTAAGAGAAAAGAGAAACTTTTGAACTAGTGTAAAATGAGGCACATATATTTTGTGTAGCTATAAATCATTAAATAATGGTAAATTATTTCCTAACAAGGAAAGGGGTCATTCTTTTCTGCACGGACTAAAAAGGAAATAGGTTCACATAAATTAAAACGAAGGAAGTATTTGATAAATTATATGCCTTCCTCCCCTACCCAGGATCAGGTTTCCCTACTTGTTGTATTTCCCCATTCACCTCTATGTTGACTCGCTCCTCGTGTCTCTGGTAGCACTTGTTTCGTTATAACCTAACACCTAAACGAGATAAACTAGACCCTCATGCAATCAAGCATTTGTTCTAATTATTCTTGAGCTTAGAAGGGATATTGTTATCAATCACCTTATCTTTGTTTACACCTTTAGTTAGCCAATAACACCTTTTCAAAATTCAATCTTATCTTACAACTTCTGACCATTTTGACACCTCTGATGTTTACTTATAGCACCAGGAAAGCACTTGATAGTACCTCTCCTTCATCTCCTCCCACTGTGTCACCGCTTTTGACCAAGTCTGTTTTTTCCCACATCCACCTCTATATTTTCTTCCTCCTTGTGGTTTTGGTAAAACTTGTTCTGTTGTGACCTGACTGCTGGGCAAGACAAACTAGACCCTCATGCTCTCAAGTGTGTATTTTTTTATTAAACTCAAGTTTAAAAGGAATATTGTTGTCACTCACTTGATCTCTGTCGATATGAATTTCACTAGGAAAAAAATTGAAGTTTTATGAGTGAAACCTTAATTTTACTTGATTACTCAAACAAGTTTTTCCAACTTTCAGGTTCTCTTTTTCAAGTTGTGGTGAAATAATTCCTCGGTCTCCACTTGTAGGATTATACCGGGTATGTTGTTATGGGTTGAAATAATGGATAACACTGTAAACCAAAAATTAATTTACAGATAATATTTCCATTATTAACAAATAATAGGTATGTCCAAATGCCTACTCGGTGTTCTATTGGTGTTTTATAGGTACTCTGCTTTATGTATTTACTTGGTGGTTGATGTTGATGACATAGTTATCAAGGCTAGTAACATTAGGGGATGCAAAGTTGAAATATCTCCTTAACGCTTCCAGACCAAGGACCTAGGTAGACTGTGCTATGTTCTAGGCAAGGAGGTTGCCCAGTCTAATTCAACTATTACCTCACAATGTCAGTACGCTCTTGACTTTCCAGAAGAGACAGGAATGATCGCTTGTGGACTCGCTAACACTCCTATAACTCTTAAATGTTAAAAGTAATGATCAACGGGATTCTCTTAGTGATCCTGGTGATAAAAGAGGTCTGTTGAAAAGTTTTGACCCATCTCACGGTTACTTGACATGATTGCCTTACAATGCACGGGAGAAAATTTTTATTAATTAATTAAAGTGTTGTACAATGCCTATTTATATAAAATGATTACATAATAATAGGTACCTTCCCAATGTGGGACACTATACATGACTAACTACTCAACACTCCCCCTCAAGCCGGTGCATATAAATCATATGTACCGAGCTTGTTAAAGATGTAACTAATACGAGAATCAGTAGAGACTTAGTGAAAATATCTGCTAGATGATCATTTCGACTTTACAAACTTTGTAACAATATCTCCTGAGAGTATCTTTTCTCTGACAAAGTGATAGTCGATCTCAATGTGTTTAGTCCTCTCATGGAACACCAGATTTGACGCAATATGAAGAGCAGCTTGATTATCACACACCATCCATCTTGCTGATTTCTCCGAACTTCAACTCCTTGAGCAACTGCTTGGCCCAAACTAGCTCATACGTTGCAATTGCCATGGCCCAATATTTGGCTTCGACGCTAGATCGAGCAACTACATTCTGTTTCTTGCTCTTCCAAGAGACCAAATTACCTCCTACTAGAACACAATATCCAGACTTAGAACGTCTATCAGAAGGTGATCCTGCCCAATCAGCATCTGTGTACCCAATAATCTGCTCGTGGCCTCGATCCTCGAATAGTAACTCTTTGCCTGGAGCTGACTTTATATACCGAAGAATGCGAACAACTACATCCCAGTGACTATCACAAGGAGAATCCATAAACTGACTTACAACACTCACCGGAAAAGAAATGTCAGGTCTAGTCACTGTGAGGTAATTCAATTTGCCAACCAACCTCCTATATCTCGTAGGATCTCTAAGAGGCTCCCCTGTCCAGGCAGAAGCTTAGCATTCAGATCCATAGGAGTATCAACAGGTCTGCAGCCCATTATTCCACTCTCCTCAAGAATGTCTAAGGAATACTTCCGCTGTGAAATAACAATACCTGAGCTAGACTGAGCGACCTCAATACCTAAAAAATACTTCAATCTGCCCAGATCCTTAGTCTGGAAGTGCTGAAAGAGATGCTGCTTCAGATTAGTAAAACGATCCTGATCATTGCAGTAATAACAATATCATCAATATAAACCACCAGATAAACAAATTAGGAGCAGAATGTCGATAAAACACAGAGTAATCAGCTTCACTACGAGTCATGTCGAACTCCTGAATAACTATGTTGGACTTACCAAACCGAGTGGACTGTTTCAACCCATATAGTGACCTGCGTAATTGGCATACAAGACCACTAGCTCCCCATGAGCAACAAAACCAGTAGTTGCTCCATATAAACTTATTCCTCAAGATCATCATGAAGAAAAGCATTGTTAATGTCTAACTGATAACGAGGCCAATGACGTACAGCAGCCATGGACAAAAAGAGACAAACATATGCTACATTAGCCACGGGAGAGAAAGAGTCACTATAATCAAGCCCAAAAATCTGAGTGTATCCTTTTGCAACAAGACGAGCCTTAAGCCGATCAACCTGGCGATCGGGCCGACTTTGACTGCATAAACCCAACGACAACCAACAGTAGACTTACCTGAAGGAAGAGGAACAAGCTCCCAAGTGCCACTCATATGTAAAGCAGACATATCGTCAATTATAGCCAGTCGCTATCCTAGATGAGATAGTGCCTCACCTGTAGACTTAGGGATAGAAACAGTGGACAAAGACGATATAAAAGCATAACGAGGTGATGACAGACGATGATAACTTAAACTGACAAAATGGGGATTAGGATTAAGTGTGGATTGTACACCTCTACGGAGTGCAATTGGTTGACTAAGAGGAGACAAGTCCGCAGTAGGTGCAGAATCTGATGCAGGACATGAATCACCTGGGTCTGATGCTGGACGTGAACGATGATGATAAATCAAGAGTGGTGGAGCTGCAAAAAGCTAAACTGGACTAAGTAGTGGAACTGGAGCTATAGGTGATGGAGCTGCAACTGGAGCTGTAGGTGCTGGAGCTGGAGTTGTAGAGGAAAATGAATGGGAGATAGTGACTGAATCTCCAAAAGATGAAATTGGTAGCACCATAGAAATATCTAAGAGATTACTCTATGGGGTCAAACCTGATCGCTTGCATAGGAAGTACCGGTTTTGGGATTTGACGACCAGCGTCGATTGAAGTCGCCATCCGATAGGTCGAGACCGGAGCATCGAGAAGAGAAGTCCGAGACCGGGACATCGAGTAGAGAAGTCCGCGACCGGATGTCATCGGAACGAAGCTCGAAGCCAAGGCGTTCGAGATGAGATCTTCGAGGCCGATCAGGGTAAAACGTCCTATGGTAAAATTATCAGATTTGCGTAGCTGAAGAACTGAAAATCTCGTAACATGTAAACATCTCGGCGGGAATCACGGCTCAAATCAGTAAAGACGTTGAATCCATTAATTCTAGGGATATCTTACCTTGTAAATGAGATTTCTACCTTGTATAGAATTCTTTTCCCTCCCTATATAAACAGGCAGCCCTATTGTAAATGGAGACACAATCTACAATCAATATACAAAAGATATAGTCTATTTTGTTCGTTCGTCTACTCCATATTTTATTTCTGAAGGATTCTAACGCAGAAAGGTTACTCAATATTGGCGGTTTTGCTTCTTTCCTTGCTCACTAAATTTAATCTCTATTTCCGTTTATTCTTTAATTGTATTAAATCAGATCACGTATCCTTAAAACCACATATAAATTTAATTGTTACTCGTAATCAAGAGTAAACAATTACCTGGACCTGTGAAGTATGATTGAGTTTCAAAGAAGGTAACATCAGCGGACATAAGGTACCGCTGGAGGTCAGGAGAATAGCATCGATACCCTTTTGCGTTCTCGAGTAACCCAGAAGTACGCACTTAAGAGCACAAGGAGCTAACTTATCTTTTCCTGGAGTAAGGTTATGAACAAAACACGTGCTTTCAAAGACACGGGGTGGAAGAGAAAAAAAAGGTAAGTGGAGAAACAGGACAGAGAATGGAACTTGATTCCGGATAGCTGAAGATGGCATACGATTAATAAGATAGCAAGATGTAAGAACTGCATTCTCCGAAAAACACAACGAAATATGAGATTGCATGAGTAGGGTACGAGCAGTTTCAATAAGATGTTTATTCTTTCTTTCAGCTACCCCATTTAGTTGAGATGTGTAGGACAAGATGTTTGACATGAGAGTTCATAAACTGCTGAAATGGGGATGACGAATACTCTAGGGCATTATCACTACGAAATGTGCGGATAGAAACCCCAAATTGATTTTGAATTTCAGCGTGGAAGGTCTAGAAAATAGAAAACAACTCAGATCGATTTTTCATCAAAAATATCCAAGTGCACCTGGAATAATCATCAATGAAACTGACAAAGTAACGAAATCCCAAGGTATAACTGACCTATGTTGCTCGGACTCTCCAAAATGTCGATGGGTGCATGCCGGATCCTCCAAAAGTAGTGCATTTTTAGAGTATCCGACACGGGTGCGGCAGCTGTTTTGGAGAGTCCGCGCAACATAGGAACTGACTCGACTAAGACCCCAAAAACCTGAATGGACTAAAGTAAAAGGTGACTCTGCTCGATTATCAAGACGCCGAGGGAAATGGGAGCAGGTACGCTTACCGAGCTGACATGACTCACACTCTAGAGTGGACAAGTGAGATAAACCAGGTACCATTTTCTGAAGTTTTGGCAACCTGGGATGTCCCAACCGTTTATATAATAAATCTAGTGAATCAGTGACAGGACGAGTTGTTGAAGGAAGAAAAGATGTGAGTCCATGTGATTTTGCAAGGATAAGGTAATAAAGTCTATCCGATTCACGCCCGATACTAATGATCCGCCCTGTACTGCATTCTTGTATAAAAACAAGGTCATCAAGAAATAAACAGAGCATTTAAGTGATTTGGCTAAGCGACTAACGGCTATGAGATTAAAAGGACTATCGGGAACATAAAGAATTGAATCTAAAAGTAAGAAAGGAAGTGGACTTGCTTGACCTACTCCAGTTACCATGGTTTGAGACCCGTTGGTCAATGCGACTGTTGGGAGAGATTGAGGAAATGAAATAGTAGTGAAAAGAGATTTGTTACCAGAAATATGATCAGATGCACCTGAATCAATGACCTAAGACTCAGAGGTTAAAGATTGGGAGACACAAGTCACGCTACTATCTGTTTGAACAATGGAAGCTATCTCTAAAGACGTCTATTTACATGCTTTGTACCGAAGGAACTCAATATAATCCGGTGAAGAAACCATGTGGATTAGATTCAAATGCATTGGATCTAACAGATTGTGAGTCAAAGGCTTCTAATACGATTGCCATTATAATATTGCGCCGGAAAAAGCAGAAATTTTCTGGGAATTACTGTTCTCGCCGGAAAACTCATTGTTCGCGTCGGAAAAATATAAAAGTAGTCGGAATTTGATTTTAATTGGATGAGTAGGCTCGGATTTGCGAGGAGAAGAGACTGTTCTGAAGAAATTTTCCCAAAATCTGGGTGAAAACAGTCTCACGCGCTGGCGCGTGGACGTCTGATCTTAGCCGGAAAACTTCTTCCCGCAGCGTGTGAGGGCGCATGGGTCCTTTTCTGCCGAAGATTTTTTTGAGGGTTGGTTGCCAAGGTCTGATCTACTTCCTGGTGGTGTTGGTTTTTGCACAGCACTAACAGATAGTATGGTTCTTGCGGACAGACATGCTTTTGCCGAAAAAAGGGCTTTCGGTTGACTGTTTTCTCTTCCCAAGAGTCGCTGGAATGTAGGCACAGTGATTACATAATAATAGGTTTCTACTTCCCGATGTGGGACACTATTCATGACTAACTACGTAACACAGTAGTCATTGGACATATTGGTTCAAATCCTTCAATATCCAAAATCTGCTTTAATTTGTCTTACGAGGACCGAGAACAGGAAGAAGATACTTGGACATACTAATGCAGATTGGGTTAGTTGGAGGTAATCGTATCTAGGAAAAACAAGAAATGGCATGTGGTTATAAGCTCAAGTGCAAAAGCTGAATATCCAGCCACGACAATAGAAACTTGCCAACTCATAAGGATCAAGCAACCACTCAAATAATTAATGACTGGAGAGATTAATCAAACGCATTTAAAACTTGTATTGATAATCAAGTTGCACTCCATATTGTATCAAATATATTGTTGTATGAGAGAAATAAGCATATAGAAATTGATTGTTACTTTGATATAGGAAGTATATTTTTAGCAAACATTGTCACAAAGTGTGTAAATTCGAATGATTAGCTAGCAAATCTATTTGCAAAGGATATGGGTGTAAGACATTAGTCGTTATCACTCTCTCAATATTCCCTCCAGTGTCTCTTATTTTCTCACAAGACAAGGACTGGCTCAAAAGGGACGAAATAACAAATAACAAATAACAGAGACAAATAACAAAGCATACCTTAAAGCTTCCCATCCTGTCACTTGCTCTGCAACACACGGTAACTAAGTACAAGATCTTCCGGTTTCTTCCATATATAGGCCCGGACAGTTGCTAAGCTCATATCAGGAGATAAAACCTGGTAAAGGACAACAAAATTCATATAACCAGAATGCAGTGTGAGCAGAACCTGGAAGCCAATTGGACAATTATGGTTGAAGGCAACATATACAAAGATTGATGCAACAAAGTCAAATTTTCTTCTTGTGGGAATAGGTATTGATGTGACAGAATCACATTGCTAAAATTTAAGTTTAAGAACCTCTCAGTTTGAAGCATAAAGATGAAGCGGAAACTACAAACAGTACTTGATATTTACACCTTAATATGTGAAGCAGCTAGAAGCCAGTAACGGAAACCAGAACTTGCCTGGTTATTGCACAGAATCTCTATAGATGGCTTAAGCTTTTGCCAAGGTTTCGGCCCAGTCCGGAATGACCCATCTCCTCCAGTAACTCCATGCATTCCAGGAGTAAAACTCCCATCCGAGTTAACACTATCCAAAGGCTTGTCAAGAACCATCTTTTCTATGACATAATTGATAACCTGGAGAAGAAAATCAGTAGACTTTGAGATATTCAATGTGTATCCTCTGTAGGTATAGATTAATTACCATGAATTAATTGTATATAGACATAATTATTTCTGGGTCATTATAGGATCAAAGAGACCCTGAACCAGTGAATCATACCTTATTTCATGAAAGATCAATGGGTACTATGTAAGGATAAATTGCACTTCTCACACTCACTGACTGTGCAAGCATTTTGTGTGTTGGAGGTATTATGTCAAAAAATGGGTGGTCATATTCCATCACTTTTTCAATTTTGAATTGGTAATGCACCTAACTTGAAAATTACTCTTTTATTTATTATCATAAAGGCTATGTACAAAGGACCTATCACAAGTGTGCGAACAGTGAGAGGACATAAAACACCGTGAGTTTACACTAAGGATTTTCCATGAGCTCGTACTTACCCAACTCATGGATGAGCTACAGAATAGTGAGTAGAATGAGATTTCATGGTGCATCGTACTTGCAGATGACTTTAAGTAATTGATGAAACTAATGAGGGACTCAACCTAAAGTTGAAATATGGAGAAAACTCTAGACTATAAATGTTTTAGAATGAATAGAAGTCAAATGAAATATATACACTGCATTTAGCACTCATAAGTAGAATGAAGGTTAAGTAAGATTAGATGGAACCACGGAGTCTAAATGTAAACTCAGATATAATAGGCTCAATTTGGCAGGAGAATAACATGATAGAGGAAGATGTAAAACAGAGCCTTAAAATAAGATGGCTAAAATAGATAAGTATAGTGCAATAGGAAGATACCTAAAAAAGTGAAAGACAAGTTCTATATAACAGTAGTGGAATCAGCAATGTCATATGTAAACGGTGGACCTCAAAGATGCAACAGATCCACAAGAAAAATCACACAAATGAAGTCAAGAACAATTTTGGGTCATAAAAGATTAGATAAGATTAGAAATGATCGTATTTCATAATTGGTATCTCATCGCGGAAAAATGAGAGGTAGTCTAAGATGGCTTAATCATGTCCTACGTAGACCACCATTTGCACAACTCTGTTGGTGAGAGATTACAATAATTGAAGGTGATAAATAGGATGAGGTACACCTATAATCAGTTGGAGACAAATTGTTGCAAAAGATCTTATATCTATTGGAAGAAATGCGAACTTAGCACTCAACAGAAGCAAAGAATTCATATAGACAGTACCAACTAACAGAAATTAAAACTTAGTTGCTTTTTCACTTAAACTGGTTTTTCCAAAGAGTCTTTTAAATTTGCTTAAAGACTTGCATGTTCATCTAGGTATAAGTGTATGATATCGGGTACCTCTAGTTTTAGAGGACTCCTAATATCTTAAAAGACAAATTATCAAGTACTGGAATGAAAAGGGTCTCAATAGAGCATAATAGACGCAAAGGATTCATATAGCATACTCCGATTAGCTTGGAATTGAGATATAATTGATATATAATCTGAATACATATGAACTAGATGAATAATTATATTGATTTTTAGAGCGCTCCACAGATGTAATCTTGTAAAGCTTCATAGCAGTTTGGTGCCTTTTGATGTAACTATGAATCAAATATCCTACTCCATAAAAAAGGGTCAAGGAAGGGGTAAACTGACAAAGTAATATATATTTTATAATCATCTATGATCTAGCTATCCTTTTGAAGTCATGGATACTTTATGCATAGGGCAGAGCAATGAAAATTTACACGAGTCCAGATATTATAGTAAACGTAAATATCCAAGTAGAAAAACTGTTACCATTCTCAAAAAATATCCAAGTAGAAATCAAAAATCACCCTCACTTATCCATTTGATGACACCCCTCTCCCAGATCGGAGATATCAACCATGTTGCAAAAGTATCTGATATTACTTGACGACTGCCTAATATTAACCAGATTTAAGCTGTAACAACTTATGGTACCACAAGAACACTCCTTCACATAGACTAAAGAGACTATTGGAGTTTTACTTGACATAAAACTAGAGCAATATTCTGTCTACATCACAAAAGAGTAACCATTTTACAGGTCTTGTACCAAATAAAAAAATCAATTTGGATAATGCAGAGCTGCAGAGCATATTTTATACTGATTTCCTTAAGATATACTTCTGTATATTCGAGTTGCTTTTGAAAATTATTGGTGCTGTTTAGAAGGTGTCCAGGAAAAGGGAAAGTGCAAATCTCCCAGTAATATGGATAATACGATGAAGTGTAATTAGTAGCCAACAAGGAACACCTTTATCATCACAACAATAAATTGATTCTGCATTGAGACTTGAACTCAAAGATGCTTACTTTGTGAATTCTTAATATGCGAGGTGCACTCAGCTTGCCTTGGGTAAGGATCTGGAATGTAGAACCGTCACATGGATGCAAATAAAAGCTACATCTGCAAACCATTTTATAGAAAAGGGGTTACAACGAAAGTATTTTATCATAGCCAGAAAGATAAATACCTTTGCTTTAAGCATACATGGTTGCAAGCAACTGGAAGAAATAATGGAAATTAGAAGCATATTGCTCCTTCAAAAATTGAGACTTAAGGGCCTCCTGAAAGACTTTTAGTTAACACTTACTCTATAATTTAAAGAATTGTCAAGAAATAAATATAATTTTGGAGATTTACTTGGTATTTTCCCTGGGAGGCAGCCGATTGTTCATCACACAGTCTATAACCCACCAAGGCATGTCCTTCTCATCTTCAGTTCCATCTAAGTTTGTGATCTTTTTTCTCCAAGGACCACTTTGAGAGCCCTCAGTCACGACAGATGGAGGAGATACTGCTGAAAATTCAAAGGGGGGAAATACAGCAGAATCGTTTTCAGCACCACTGTCTACTTCCACTCTAGATGCAGCCAAAATCCTTGCAGATACATCTTTTCCAGATGGGACTTCTCCATTGCTTGACGGTTGAGATCTAAATTTCTGCCTTCTTTTGATTAACCCATGCACCAACAGCCCTTTAAGTGTTTCTCGTGCCAAATTAACCTATTTTTAGAATAGGCCAGGACCAAAAACTGTTCAGCCTTTGCGTAAGTGAATCAAACTTCATTAATATAACTGACTGATAAATCACAACATTGGTTCAAACATTTATCCGTTCCACATGTAATACAACATGCAAAAGCGCAGGCATTTGGTAGTACTCGAAAAGTCAAAAATACTTAGAAATCCACAAGGCAAAGAAGCAAATAAAGGAAAATATCAACCACCTGAAATCCAAAGTATAAGCTTCAGCATGAAACAGAATAACAGCAAAATTTCAGGTCGTTCTGAGATAACTGCAGCCCATAAGTACTATGGCATAGCTTTTACCTATCAAAATGTTTCAAGTGATTTAGACTTGACAACCAAATGACATAACAAACCTAAAGACAAAAACGTATTAGCCAATTTTTGTTTTTTGATAAATCAAAGTCATTTCATTGATGTCACGCGTAGATTGTATCAACAACTACTTAGAAAGCGTATGAGTGGCTCCCACTCCAATTTTTAACAAACTGTCCCATTCATCTATACAGATATGTTATCCAACTATTTATCTCTGATTATTTTAATAACTCAATTTGATGCAGACTAATTGCTCAAAAGGAGGGAAATGTTGTATCTATCTCCATTGGACTTTCATCTTTCACATTTCCTCTTAACAAACAAACTTACAGGGAAAGAAAGAAGCTAGAGTAGCCTAGATCATGTAATAGAAGGGAGCAAGGTGAATAAATGAAAGCGGATACAGGAACTGCCGAACTGGAACCTCTATGATAAACTGAAAACAAAAGCTTCATATCAGGGAATACCTTGTCACCTTCAGGTTTCCCGGGGATGTTAAGGTCAGCAGAGTACATCTCAGCAGAAAAGCATTGTGGAGTATCCAAATGTACAGCCAGGCTTCCCAGCCTAGTGTCCATGGAGAACCATGCAGGGATGCTTACCTGAAGAAGCAAAATGTGTAAGATAGATTCATAGAAAAGTAGTAGCATTGCAACAATGACAATGTAGTTCCTACCATCTCAAATAATTCTTCCTTTTTCTTGTCAAATGAAACCTACACCAAAAATAATCGGAAAAGAAAAACATGGTAACAACACTGCATAGTAAAGTAGGCCATAATGAATTAAAAGCAGAAGGGGACAATCGTCATCATTTTGAGAAAATAAGAAAGTGTTAAGAAAGTGTCCTCCAGACATGCCAATGTTGCTTAATAGATCTCAAATCATTTCATTCTAACCTCTCCGTAGTTTTGAATTACAGCCCCTCTTGTGATCTCCCACAACTTAACTGCACCAGCAGTATCCTTTCAAAGGCATAATCCAGCATCAGGTTACAAATCATACTCTTCCAAATATAAAATTTAACCTCATTAAGAATAGTAAGTCATTAGCAACCCAAATATAAATGCAAAAGATCATTTTACCTTGGTCAGGACATGCCTTCTGTTATTTAAAATCTCATACTGCACTATTCCTGGGGTACCAGAAATGCTAAATGAAGGTTCTTCATAGACAGGTATCTGCACAATTTTCCAACTCTTTAATTTTCTTATGATTAATGTATTATATTTGAAAAGGAAGAAGGGATTATAAGGATGGAGGAGAACACGTTCTAAAAAGAATAGTCAATTTAGGTTATAATCTGACTACAACTTCTGATCTGCATAAGCAAGTAGCAATTACATGTATGGCGCACCATTTATCTATCGTTAACAATAATCTAAGACAAAAATAACATTGGATGCGGAAATGGATAATGGCCACAAAGCTACCCAAATTTTGAATAGAGTAAAAAGGAAAAATATTTTAATTCGTTGACTCATTGTATAATTCTTGCCTAGTAGCTCTTCCACCTACACCAATGTACAAGATTAGAGTCCTCAAAAAAAAATGTACAAGATTAGAGCACGTCCACTTTACTAGTGTGAGAATTAATAACTCAGAAAATTATATTATTGATGTGTATTAACTCTAATACAAGTACCCCTATTTATAACAATACACAATACCTTCAGTACTCTTTTTCCATGTAGGACTATGCTTATTTACATAACAACTAACTAACTAACATTCCCCCTCAAGCCAGTGCATACAAATCATATGTACCGAGCTTCTTACATATATAACTAATGCGAGGACCAGTGAGAAACTTGGTGAAAATATCTGCAAGTTGATCATTCAACTTCACAAACTTTGTAGCAATATCTCCTGAGAGTATCTTTTCTCTGACGGAGTGATAGTCAATCTCAATGTGTTTAGTTCTCTCATGGAACACCGAATTTGGTGCAATATGAAGGGCAGCTTAATTATCGCACACAATCTGGCTGATTTCACTAAATTTCAAGTCCTTGAGCAATTGTTTGATCCAAACTAGCTCACATGTTACATAGTCATTGCTCGATATTCTGCTTTTGCACTAGACCGAGCAACTACATTCTATTTCTTGCTCTTCCAAGATACCAAATTGCCTTCTACCAAAACATAATATCCAGACGTAGAATGTCTATCAGAAGGTGATCCTGCCCAATCAGCATCTGAGTATCCAATGATCTGCTCATGGCTTCGATCCTCAAACAATAACCATTTGCCTAGAGCCAATTTCATATATCGAAGAATGCGGACAACTGCATCACAATGACTATCACAAGGAGAATCCATAAACTGACTTACAACACTCACGGGAAAGGAAATATCGGGTCTAGTCACAGTGAGACAATTTAATTTACCAACCAGCAGCCTATATCTTGCAGGATCGCTAAGCGGCTCCCCCTGTCCTAGCAGAAGTTTAGAATTCAGATCCATCGGAGTGTCAACAGGTCTACAGCGTGTCATTCCTATCTCCTCAAGGATGTCTAAGGCATACTTTCATTGTGAGATCACAATACCTTAGCTAGACTGACGACCTCAATACCTAGAAAATACTTTAATCTGCCAAGATCCTTAATCTGAAAATGTTGAAATAGATGTTTCAATTTAGTAATACCATCCTGATCACTGCTGGTAATAACAATATCGTCAACATAGACCACCAGATAAATACAAAGACTTGAAGTAGAATGCCGATAAAACACAGAGTGATCAGCTTCACTACGAGTCATGCCAAACTCCTGGATAACTGAGCTAAACTTACCAAACCAGGCTTAAGGAGACTGCTTTAGAAACATCAAATTGATTTTTGATTTCAGCACAAAAATTCTGGAATATAGAAAACAACACCGAACATCTTTCATTGAGAAAAGCCAAGTACATCTTGAATAATCATCAATGAAACTAACAAAATAACAAAATCCTAAGGTTGAACTGACTCTACTAGGACCCCATATATCAGAATGAACTAAAGAGAAAACAGACTCTGCATGACTCTCAACACTACGCGGAAAGGAGGCTCGGGTATGTTTCCCAAGCTGACACGACTGACAATCTAATGTAGACAATCTAGACAAACTAGCTTGGACTTGCTTTGATGATAAGTAGGCTTGTTGTGCTTTGGCCCTTCTGTGGGCTTTTATCGAGGAAATAGGCACATCTTCTGAAGCTAGGATAAACTCGGATGTCCTAAACGTCTGTGAATTAGGTCTGAAGGATCTGTAACTAGACATGCTGTAAAGGGATTGAGTGAGTTAAAGGTAGTATAGGCCTTCTGATTCACGCCCTGTGCCAATCGTTTGTCCCGTATTGCGGTCCTACATAATAAAAGAATCATCAATAAAATATATACCACAATGGAGGGCACGAGTCAAATGACCAGCAGATGCAAGACTAAAACGAAAGCCAAGTACATAAAGAACGGAATCTAGAGTGACAGAAGATAGGGAATTAGCTTGTCCAACTCCTATTGCTTTAGTTTGAAACCCATTGGCTAAAGTAACTGTGAATATACAATATTCGACAAAAGTAATTTATTACCAGATATATGATCAAAAGCGCATGAGTCCATGACCTATGATCCACGAGTACTAGAATGGGAAACACCAGCAAAAGAATTACCAGCAACAAAAGTATTAGTTTGAGCAACCGAGGCTACTTGTGGAGATGTCTGCTTACTTGCTCGATACTGAAGGAACTCATTATATTCCCCTTCAGATAAAGAGATCACTGGATGACTTAGTGCTGTAGCAAGGCGAAGTAGTAGAGAGACGGTAGGGAAAGTCGGACTAGCCAAAATCTGGTCACGTACTGAATCAAGGTCATTAGGAAGTCCAGTGAGTGTAAGAACTAGAAACATCTTTTGTCGTTGCTCTTATTGCTTTTCAATACTAGCAGAAACTAGCATCAACTTCTCAAATTCTTCTATGACTGCATGTACTAGTTCCAAGTAAGTAGACATATCCAATTTCTGTTTTTTCAAGCTTGTCATTCGCAATACCACATCATAGAAACGAAATATGTCATTAGTGTATAAAGCACGAGCCTTTTTCCAAACCAAATGACATGCCTCGAATGAGCAAAACAAAGGCATCAACTTAGAATCAATAGATCACCACAAGATACTACATAACTGAGCATCGATCTTTTCTCACTGTGCTTTGGCCTTTTCATCCCCCTCACTAGCCTTTTAGGTTAAGTGGTCTTGAACACATTGACCCTTGCACCACAACACGGCAGAGGAAGCACACGCTAAATAGTTTGAACTTCTCATTAAGGGCTCCGAAGTAATCATGAAGCTTGAATTTCAACAACCCATGCTTTTAGAACCAAATACATCAATTCCCAAAGACATTATTGGATTGGAGAGAGGTCTAGAAACAAATAATAAAAATAATCAACTGTATCTTGCTGAAACAGGGAAGAAATCATTGTATTTGCCAGAAAATCACTATTTGCTGATAAAATCACTGTAGTTGCTGGAAAAAAATTGAAAGTGATGAGTAAAAAGAAAATATGATGGGTAGGCTCGGAATTGATGCGAACAAACTGTCCAAAAGAACTTTCGTCAAAAACTGGCCGGAACAGTGTCCACGGGCCGACGCGTGTGACTGACACGTTGCCGGCGTCAGAGCTTTAAGCCGTGCACGACGATGCATGGCAGGGTTTCTACCGGACTGGTTTCTTGGGGTTTGATCGTTGGAGCTTTGCGATTATGTTGGTAGTGTTGGTTTTAGCACAACCCTCACCAAGAGAGAGGTGACGCAATCAGATCAGGAAAAAGTCGCCGGAGATTGATGCACGGCAACTTGCCAACCTTTCCGAAGTTTCTCACCGATACTCTGATACCATGTGAGAATTAATAACTCGAAAAATTATACTATTGATGTGTATCAAGTATAATACAAGTACCTTTTATTTATAACAATACACAATACCTACACTACTCCTATTTCATCTAGGACTATGCTTATTTACGTAACAACCAACTAACTAACAACTAGCTTACCATGGACGCCAAGCATACAACTCGGCAAACTTGTAGCACCTCAATACAAATCAGTAATAAAATCAAAGAACTTCAAAAACACCTATAATAGTCCCTTGCACAGGACTCACATCAAAATTCTACACCATGCATCAAATTCTAATAAAAAGTGGCTAATAACCTAGATATTTCACAAATTTCATCATCTTCTCAGCTCCTGTAACCAGTTACATTATTTCCATATTTCTTAGAAGTAAAATAATAAAATTGCTAACACAAAGAAACTAATAGTGGATTTAACTTAATCGTGCATGTATTGGTACTAGGACTGGGACTGCTATTGTTGGAAATTAGTACAAAATGAGAAATAACTTGTGAAGACAACCCAACAACTGAATCCCATAGCTTTAGCCCCCTCCTTTTCCTTGTTATCTTTTCCTTTTATCATGTACAATCACATATCTTTTCAGATTTGAGAATCTTCTACAGATCCTTGACAATCACACATTCTCGGTTTAGACGATGCCTATAGGTAATTTACTTCAATTTAATCGTAACCAGTCCTCGAGCCTTGGCAACTTCCACAAGAACAAAAAGATCATCAACAAAAATTTTAACATGTCCTACTCATTAAACAGAAGCCAGTTTTCAGAAATTCAATTCACCATAATAGGCATATAGAAAAACAGAAGATATTTTGAACCCCCACAATTGAAATTGCATATGTATTCAGGAATTTAAGCTGTAACCTCAAGAAAACATATAAAGGGATGTTGAAGTTAGCTCACATGCGTAGATCCCTCTAATGAAACCCTTGCCCTGAAAAAAGACAAGTTTCCAGCCAAGAACGAACCCCCTCTTTCGAAAACCTTCTGGGGATTACGCCCTTCTGCTGGCCACTTATGTACCGAAGAATCAGTTGTGGCCACCCAAATGCTGTCACCGTGTAATGCTAACTGCAAAATAGGGTGTTCCTTTGAATAAAGCAAGATACTTTCCCTTGTTACCAAATCTGTTAGGTACAACTGCAAGTTCAAACAAAATTTTTGTAAAAAGAATGATTTTGTAAGCGTAGAAGTCTAAGAAGTTGGGAAAAGAAATTGGCAAGAGAAAACATGCTGGATAAGTTTTAGGAGTCCACTTACAGAGAGATCTCTTCCACCACTATAAACATGACTAAATGTTGGAGTACTAGCAAGTGCCCATACAGAATCAGTATGCACAGCATAGGAATGGACACACCGCTGCTGACCCAGATCCCACAATCTAACATTTCGACTCAAAGTAAAAGTCAATTCTAACATAAAACAAAATCTGCAGATAACAAATGCAAGATTTGGACAACCATGTGATACGATATAAAATGGAAGAGGTCGGCTATAGGTGGAGCTTGTACAATGGGCTTGCAAGGTTGCATAGTGAAGTTAGTGAGAGGGGTCGGCTGATTAGTTAACAAGTTTTGCTTCTTGCATTTAAGTCCATTTAGCTAGTTTATGTTATTATTTAATTACCCCTTGTATGTTTTACTTATTTCTTTTAAGTCCATAGGTCTTTTGCTCATGTCTTGAGCTATATGTACTGAGCAGTAGCTCATTTTGAAGGCATGAACAAAATCTGTTATTTTACTTTCCTTAGCTCAAGTTTATTCTTAGCTTTTATTTCTTCTTAAATTCTCACATTGCAACAGTGGTATTAGAACATTGATTTTCTGACCTTTATGGCAATGGAGATTGATCGATTTCTCCCACCATACAGCTATTACAGTGACCCACGAGCTACACATCCATGGCTGAATGCTATAGTGAACACTCCTGCTACTTTACCAGGTTTCGGACCTACAAATCTTCCACAAGATTTCAATTATGCACCCTACCAAGGTCCTAGTACTCCCGGTTATTATAATTAACAGATATGGAGCTTACCATATTGGGTATCAGCGGAAATTCAACCCAACAAACCCTTTATACACCTCTAATTTCAGTCCACATCAACCTTGGCAAGCTGGGAGTTTCCCATCTGTCCCTTATACCTACCAGCCATCGGAGTTTACCACGGCCTTTTGCAATTATTTGATCCAGGGAGGTTCCAGATAGAGGTGTTGCAGTTGATTTCCAATCTAGTAACATGGGTTTCCTCCCTAGCATGGAAATGGCGAGGACCGATCATTGTTCGGATAATAATCCTCCACATTTGTCATTTCAAAAGCAGCAGCCTTGTGCTAACAGGATCATCCATGACTCTATTCCAGTCAATTTTCTGACTAACGAGGCGATTCCAACCGCTGCTGATAGAGGAAATTCTAACCGAAGATCTGAATATTCCCTTCCCCTTTTGCCGTTTCAGCAGCAACACTTTTTGTTTTGATACCGTCGTTGAGAGCTCTCTTCCATCCGAAATTTTGATTGATGATAGGATTTTGTAGGACTGCAACAGCAGCACTTCCATTCACGCAGATGAAAGACTAAACAATTTCATCGATTTTGCGATTCCAGAAATTTCGCCGAGGAAAGAGATGTTGGCAAAAGAGGAACAACACTCCTCTCATGAGCGCCAGATGTTTGATGAAATGCCAACAGATAAGGTACTGATGCCTTCAGACAAATTAATACCTATATCTGAAGATCGACAGGAAAATAAAGCATTGGGAATTGAGGAAGAAACTTCTAATGAAGATGCTGAGATGGGAACTGGACAATATGAGCTAATTGACAAAGAGAAGGCGTGCATAACTGAGGAGATGGAATCAAACCCAGGAATGTATAGCAAAATAAGCGTCCCTGAATACGATCACAGCATGTTTAATGAAATGCGAGTTAATGAAATAGGGGATCCTGTTGACGAATTAGTTTCTCCTGAAAGGGCTTCAGAAGTGAACTAGATAAAAGAAATGGTGAAGCTTGCATTGCAAATGACTAGCCTAAGCTCGAGGCAAGATAGGCAAGCACGGGGCGATTTTCTTCTCAACCAAAGGAATTTAAAGATTCATGGGAAACTAAGAGGACTTGGATAACCACACCTGTCTTGTCGAGAAGATCAAGACGAAGGAGACTGAACAAAGAAACTGTCCCTTGACCATTGAGAAGCCTGAGGCACTAGTAGCTGTGGTGAACAACAACGATAACAATCACATTATTCATGCTCCTGCAGCTGCAGAGACTGCTACAGGTGGAGTATTTGATGTTGAATTTGGTGAAAATACAGAGGATCCTGAACTTGCTATGTCACTTCTACTTTCAGTGGAGGAGAAAGGACTAAAGCAAGAAAATGGGGAAAAGCAGTAAACTCTGAGGATATAGCAGTGAATAAAAATGTGAATGATACAAATGTTGAACATGAAACAAGAAAACTGATCTAACGGAAGATGAGAATGCCTTACTACAGCAAGTTCTTGCTGAAGCCGCTGCACCATATGGTATTGAAAGGTTCTGTAGTTACCCTGGTGCTAGGATTTATTCCATTTATGGTCAAAGGGAACTTCCACATGCCTTTTGTTACTGGGATAAGGCTAGTTAGAGTTATGATGGTGTTTGTTTGGCTTCTGAACTGGAAGTCTTCAGCCACAAGCTTATATTAACTCCAACTTTTATAGTTCAATCACCGCTACCTTATTTGTTCATTGATGCTTTGCATAATGTTTATTGTGATTGTGGCACACGAATCGCACCTGATGAAACTGTTGTTCTTGGAGCTGCAGCAGCAATTGGTGTAATTGTTAGAGATGTTAGTGATATTGTTCTTTTGGATGCGACACCATTACTGCTTGGCGTGGGAACTCTTGGTAGTTTTATTCCCAATAATCAAGAGAACCAGGAGGGTCCTAATTCGCGCAAAACAGCTGTCATTGACATGAATATTGCTGCATCTGAATTCCATTGAAAGGACAAATTTGTAATCTAAACTTCAAGAAAAAGATTGTTGAACAATGGAGGGAATCCTTGATGGTGGATTACAATCTCAGGACTTCCTAGTCCTTAGATCAGATCTTGCTACAACAAGTATGTATGAGGAAAATGTGGCAGAATTAATGTTCTGGCCATCAGAGGTTCTAAGTTCTATCTGGAAGGTGAATTCTCTTATAGTAGATGCCTGCTCATCTATATGGGTGAAGCCAGATGCTACAGATTGTACGTGTGAAGCTGTTGGGCATTCTTTTGTCATGAACCCTCCGAAGATCTTTGAAGTAATCTCTTGGTGGCAAAGAGGTGTACCTTGGAGGACCCTTTTCCCAGCTGCTGCAGCAACTGTGATGCTCAAATCTTTCATTCGATTTTGTCAGAGCAAGAAATATGATGTATTTGGTCAAAGGAGGTATGATAATGATTGATGTGAATTCAGGAGCCCAATAACAGCAGTATAGATGCAGTGACAGTATTATCAATTGAAATCAATAAGTTATTTTATCTTTATTTTCCTTTTCATTTCCTGGTTTGAGCACTTTTCAATCCTAAATTCTCTCTGCTTGTATGGAAGTCTTGCTGGAGCAGTTTCAAGTTCAAGAACCTTGAGGACAAGGTTCTTGAAGAATGGAACAGAGACCAATATTGCTTTGCATTCTGCAGCCAAATATATCAGTAGTCACAATGATATCATTACTAGTTGTGTCCGTGCAAATAATAAGGCTTCCCATATAGTTGAGCAAGTATTTGGGTTTGGGTGGTCCGATAATGAGCTCAAGCTGGAAATTCAGTTTCCTAATATCATGAAGAATTTCCTTAGAATTGCTCTCATGATAGTGGAAAAGAAGAATACTCTACTACCACGTGATATTGTTGTTATATTGGGCATCTCGGGTGCTAAGTTAACACAGAATTATTGTGAGTTGGTTGTCACTTCTTTGAAGATCTATAATGCATGTCTCAATCATGGCTTTACTAGTGTCAAGGCTAGTAATTTTGGTATTCCACTCTGGCTTATAATAGACAGAGAAACTGCTATTTCTCGAGTCGCAAAGATTGATCTGCTTATATTTCTTCATCCTAAACCGCTTTATCATTTGACCATGTCTTTTGTTTCAAGTGTACCAGCATTGTTGTTGTAAAGATTCTTGATTCAAGTTCACCTGAAGAAAGAAAGGAAGTCCTTAGTGAAGTACATCGAAAGGGAGGACAATTTGAAGTTGGGTGTATTACTGGAGCTTATGGCTAATGGTGTGGTTACTTTGGCCCAAGAATGTGTTTCAGGTATCGAGAATGACATCAAATATGGTAGAACTACTGTTATGGATGAATTTGTTTACTCAACGATACCAATCCAGTTGGTGAGAAAATCTTCCTGAAAAGCTTCTTGGGCAGATTTAGAGAACAAGCAGGCTCCAACATTCTTGTTGATGCATTTACCAACTCTTTATAATAGAAGTTCAAACGTTAGCTCATGGAATCGACAGAAAGAAGTCTGAGCAGCAGATTGATCTACTTGGAATGTTCTTTTGTAACAATACTAAAGGTGGAGTGGACATTAAAAAAAATTGTGATCAGAAAGATGGACATTTTTTATATACTTGGTCTTGTGCATATATTGGTGATTGTTGACAAAGTAGTTTGTTTGTGTGTATTGATTGGTGCTTTAAAGGCAAGAGTTCTCTTGAACCTTGGCCTTGTAGCTACTGAATTCCTGATAGCAGAAGCTGGCAGAGAATGGGAGCAATATGTGGGACTTAAACAAGCTATTCCTCTCACTGTTAAAATTAGTTCCAAGTCAAGAGGAAAACAGGACTATCAAGCTAAGAATTCTTTTTGTCTCCAGTTGTCAGTCCTACTTAGTTACAAAGATCACTGGATGTTTGTTAAGGCTCCGAAGAAAAAGATCAAACCAACTGATTTCATGGTTTCAGAAGTGCCCAATGCTTGTACGGGGCTGGCAGTCATTGATCTGGGAAGATGCAAACACTCTGAGAGTATGTCCTTCCATCTCCCCTTTCTTGAGGACAAGGAAGTTCTTAACGGGGGAGAACTGATACGATATAAAATGGAAGAGGTCGGCGCAATAGGTGGAGGTTGTACAATAGGCTTGCAAGGTTGCACAGTGAAGTTAGTGAGAGGAGTCGGCTGATTAGTTAACCAGTTTTGCTTATTGCATTTAAGTCCATTTAGCTAGTATACGTTATTATTTAATTACCCCTTGTATGTTTTACTTATTTCTTTTTAAGTCCTAGGTCTTTTCCTCATGTCTTGAGTTATATGTACTGAGCAGTAGCTCATTTTAAAGGCATGAATGAGATCTGTTATTTTACTTTCCTTAGCTTAGTTTATTCTTAGCTTTAGTTTCTTCTTAAATACTCACATTGCAACACCATGAGTGACTTGTTATGATAAATTTGATGAGTATAGTGAAGCCAGGCATTATTTACTGCATGTTTCACATCAACTTGGCAGAATTAAAAGATTCAGCTTCCCATCCCCATCCCTTTGGATGATGTAACATAGTCACTCCTTACCTAAACATGGAATCAGAAGACCCAGATAAGCAGAACCTACAAAAATAGAGGATAAGGCCATCATATAAAAGAACCCAACACATCATGTTTACAAAATACAGCAAGCATTACCACTCAATCTTCATATGCAACAAGTGAACAGTCAACAAGTGTGTGAACTCAAAACCAAGAAGAAACAACTAACAACCCATACGAGACAAAATAAATATATTACTTACTAAGGACTTAGGTGAAAACCGAAAAAAAATCTCTTTAGCGAAAGACAAAGTAAAGGAAAAAGAAATAAAACCTGTGTTTCTACTTTTGCTGGAGAAAACACAAAGCAGAACAATTTGGCACATGCATCAAAAACAATTTGTCTTTCTCAGGGAAACATAGTACTTATATAAAGTTTCCAACTAAAAGAAGAATAAAATACATCCATAGCCCAACTAGTTGATTGTTCGTCAAATTTGAATGTATGAAGGGGAAGAAGAATATATAGTTGCATAACAGTGGGCTACTACCTGCAAGGTCTTGAGGTGGAAGACAAAGGCAGCAGAAATACGCTGCGCCACAGTTTATTGTAGAGAAAACAACAATGGAACAGTCGAAAAGACCAAAGAGGCTTACACGTAACTTAACCAGCTTTCTAACATGGGATGGTTATTTCTTTTAACTGAATTTTTTTTTTGTCATTTCGTGCCCTTTGTGTTTTCTATGTGGTGTCATTAAGTTACTCGGATTAGTGACTCTTGCTGTTACTTTTAGCTCTGTTAATCTAAATATAATTATTCCACAAATAGTTTCTATTCTAAATCCAAGCATGGACGTTGTGAGAAATAAGAAATATAGAGAACGCATAGCTTGCTTATTCCCTCAAGTTATTCAGTATTCAAATGGTGATGTAGCATGTACCTATTCTTTAAGTATGAAGGAATATCAATGATGCACAAGTACAGAAAAAATTATTTCTCTAACTGATTCCAACATATAAAACTCCCCCCATTCCGATTTATATTAACCTATTTGGCTAGACACGGAGTTCAAGAAAGAAATGAAGACTTCTAAAACTTGTGGTCCTAAAGAAGCTATAACATTTGTGTAGCTATAATTCTTTTGAAAGTTGTGGTATTAAACATATCAGAGTGTTTCTGTGGCTATAAAAGCTTTTCATTGATAGTAGAGTTGATAGTTTAATTTAAATTATTCCCAAATTTAGAAAGAGGTAATTTTTTTTTGGAATGGAGTAAAAGGAAATAGGTTCACATAAACTGGAAGAGGGAGTACTATATATTTATAATTCTCCTACAAACCTCCCCTCCAAGGTGGTGCATACAAGCGGATGCGTCAAGCTTCTCTAAAATAGAAAGGAAATCCGATATTTCAAAAGTACAAGAAAAATAATCTCCTTAACAGATTCCTACAGATTCTAATTGATATGCTATCTATTTACAGCATATCACAATTGTTGTCAGGAGTATCGTTTCTTCTTTGAATTCTTCTCGGAATGTGAAAAGGTTTTGAAACTAAACATATTCATATTCCAAAAAGAATTTAAAGACGAGCACAAGCTTTGTGCTGAAATTTATTAATATACTGATACATGTTACCTTCTCAAAAAAAGAAAAAAAAATTAAAGAAGAATAACTTTCGAATATATAACACTCTAGTTTTTATTGCTCATTGACATTCAACCATGAGAACAGTATAGATGCTGACTCCATAACCCCCTTGCAAATCCATTTATCTCCGGCAACTTACGTAGTCTAAAATCAACCATGCAAGTCCTTAACATGCAACAGTAAAGTACCTTCTCATCAGCATGCTGCCTCTCATGGGTCAAATTCTTATATAACATGAGTACAGCACTTCACATCTACCCAATAAAACTTGAATTAGTTACAAGTTTATCAAACTCCTGCAAGGACATACTTAACTTTCACCTTGCCCAGAACTTTTTCTCTACCATGTTCCTGATGTTTTTGAGGTTCTACTTTGCAAACACCGCCACTTCAAAGTTATCTATATCAGTATGTTACTCTAGATTAAAATCTATCACATCTTGTCAGGCACCCTTTTTTTCCTACAGGCCAGCCGTCATGTCAGTGACGAATATGAGTTTGTATTTGTATTAGAAATTGTAAACTTCACAATAGAAGAAATGGAACTCCCACATAAATCCCAATATTAAGATGTAGCCTCTAAGCCGAAGACGGTATTCTTGTTCAGAACTATATTCAGTTATTTACATCATCACAAGCTAACAGTGAAATTTCATATCTTAACAAGGAAATGACCGAGGAAATTTTATTGCACATATTAATCATCACTGTGAGATTCTATTTTCTGGACACTGACTTGACTGAACCATTTGTATGGAGAGAAAAAAAAGGAGGCAACTCCATTAGTAAGGGAGTTGAAAAGAAGATAAGTTGTTTGATGTTATTAACCTATTTGAAGGACATGAGAGAAAAAGTATGCATGTAACTTTGACAAAACCAAACCCGAGGAAAACAACCCAAGCACATAAATCAGGCACCCTCTAACTTGGAGGAAATGAACATCATCTGCTCCACTTTATATTGTCAAGTGTCAAGTAACATGCCCAGTAATATTTGGCTAAATCTATGTATCCAATCCATCTTCTATCATGCTCACAAAAATATATCAACTTCAGATAATAGCTGGAAGCCAAACGCTTTTAGATAAATAAAAGAGTAGCACTGTGAGCCTAAAAACCAGCCATAAGTATCTTCATAGCATCAACTTTTCCAACATACCTGCCAGTAGAATCAAGTAGTAGTGCCCTAATATTATCTGTATGACCTTTAAGCTTCATGTTCTTCGACCCGATTCTTGGATCCCAGACACGAACAACCTTGAAGAAACTCAGAAAGTTGCTATTCAGACAGCTGCTTTGTTAACTGAGGAACTGTACATTTTGAAAGATTAAAAAACTAACCTAACTACCAGAATATACCTTCTCAGTTCCACCAGAAACAAGAAGGGATCCGCTCTCATTCATTGCCAATGCATATACTGATTCCTTATGGCCTTTTGCAGACACAGGAATATATCCTTGAGACTGGGTGTGCAAGGAAATGCTGTTGCTCGAATTATGGATGCCTGTAAAGGCTGTAATGGGTAATGAACTTCCTGAACCACTGACACCATTTGAATAATCTTCCTCAGTTGCATCACTTGACTTAGATGTTGGGGCAAGTGCACCTTCAATGTCCCATATGAATACCTCACCGCCAAGCCCAGCAGATGCAACAACATTGCTCTATCATTAATGATAAGGACACAAAGTAGAGTTAATTAAGCCCGCATACAGCCTGAATATTCAAGCCATAGTTCCAATTGAGGTTGACAATCCACTGCAATTTCTATAATTCAACATTTTTTTGTATAAAAATTTACATTTTTGTCAGCTGAAGCAAGGCACGTGACATAATCAGAGTGCCGACGAAGTGTCCTGATACAAGATCCCTCAGATAAGCCATTCCATACCTGATATCCAACAGAAATTTCCAAGAAAAAATAAAATAAAATAAGGACCTGAATGAAAAGGTATACAAATGTGTATCAAAAATTGTAGCAAATAGGGATATTATATTCAGAAATGACTATAAATACCTTGACAGTGGTGTCTGATGAGCATGAAACCAATGTGTTATTGCCCGTAAGAACAGCATCATTTACCTGCAGAATTTAGGAATCAAAAAACAACTGCCAAATCAGTATAAGTAACAAAATAACAACCCATACGCAACCAAATATTAGCATCAGAAAGACAGGTCAATAGCACATCCAGGCATATTAAAGGGGACAAGAAGTTTTCATCTAACAAACTGAATTCCACACCAAGATAGGCCACTGCATAGAGTAACTTGAAAATAATATTTGGTGGCCAATTATTTGAGAAAGAGGAACTGCTGCTAGTGCTGCAGGAGTCAAAAAGCTAGTACAATGCAAGACCTAGCGAGGAAAATGAATTTGGACTGTACCCAATCAACATGGGACTCAAATGTAGCACAACAGGTGGCACCATCTTCAGCCAATGCCCATCTCTTTAATGTGCCATCTCTGCTCCCAGTAAATAGGTAGTCACACCCACCAGGTAAGGACGACTTCAATAGAGTCAAACAATTTACACCTGCACAATGCTGAGAAAGAAATGCAATAAAACAGTGGTTAGCAACCATTCGGCAGAGTATAAAAAACTGAATGACCAAAGAGAACTTGCTTATGATCACAAGAACCACAAGGTAAAAAAATAACAGTATGAGGCTTATTGAAATAACTGATAAAAAGATGCAAATTTCATATAGTTTGCCAGAAATAATAAGAATGAACTAGCCAGAAATGCCCGTGGAAAGGTGAACAATCTTCAAGATAACAGGCTGGCCAACATAATTTATATTACTGATAAACTACATCTTCGGTAAAGTAAAAGTACCTCTTCACCAACAGAAGCTCCAAATGTGAAACATGACATAGGAATTTCTTTTTTTTTTTTGGTTTCATTTAGTTTAGGAACCTTCCAAAGTCACCAGAATGATTTGAGTTACAGTTAGAACTTGACAATTTTGAAATAAGAAGTATATTTCTTACTCTTTTTCTTTTTTTTTTTTTTTTTTA
>MCJB01000825.1:2478-57077 GCA_002018475.1 Nicotiana obtusifolia | reverse complement strand
GGGGGGGTTGTGGGGGTGTAATTTTCGACTAAGTCGGTCCGACACGGCAGTTTAGGTGCTACACCCGTGTCGACACGACACTAGTATGGGTGTGGGTATGGGATCCGCACCGGATTTGGTCAAACAATTTTGGGTACTTTGACCATGACGGAAGGAAAAATTCAAGACGAGATACAATTTGATTCTCGAAATCAGAACCAAAACTAGGGTAAATTTGAACAAAATAGCATATCTTATCTAGGAAATCAATCATTCTACTTATCTACAACTTGAGAATAAAAAAGTACCACACTTTACAAGCTATACGTAAGTATCCACAAAATTTCTCATAATTTAGAGATATTTTTATACATTTTTTTTTTGAATTATTTTTAGCCGGATCCCCTCACCTGTATCCGTACTAAGATCTGTATCCTCAAATCTTAGAATTTTATATTTCGAAGGATCCGACCTCTAGATCCGCACTTATGTCCGAGCAACTTACATTTTCGAAACCTCCCCTCAAGTTTGGCTTGTAACATTAACCTCCCTTATGGTTTACAATATTACTCTTACCTCCCCCATTTTAATTTCTTTATAACAATTTTTATTTATTGTTAATTTTCAAAAAATTGTGACATGACTAATTTGCCATTTCTACTATACTCATTTGTATAGTTAAATTTGCAAACATTTTTCCTGAAAATGATTCCTCTAAAATAACAACAATAGCTGGGAACATTGATTATGAATCCCTCAATGTTTTGATGCTTTCCAACCTTCAAAATCATAAGGTCCATTCATGACTTTTGAAAAATATTTTGATTAAGCAGCACATTGATCTCATACAGCAAAGGATCTACCAGAGAAACCAATTCCCGTATATTTAAGGCTGTTGTTAGAGGAGTTCAAGGACATTATGCCCAAAGAGCTGCCCCCCAAGTCGCCACACTATACGAGATATTCAGTAAAACATTGATCTCATACCGGGGCAAATTTACCAAACCAACCACACGAGAATGAGATTTTAAGAAGCCAAGTTGAAGAGTTATTAAAGAAAGGGTATATACGAGAGAGCATGAGCCCTTGTGCAGTACCAGCCTTACTTACACCGAAGAAAGAAGGAAGTTGGAGAATGAGTGTAGATAGTATGGCAATTAACAAGATCACTGCGGGGTATAAGTTTCCAATTCCTTGATTGGATGACATGGTCCTGTTAGATGGCTCAGTATTATTTTCAAAGATTGATCTACAGAGAAGGTACCAAAAGATTAGGGTTCGACCAGGAGATGAGTGGAAGACAGCTTTTAAGACAAGTGATGGATTGTATGAGTGGTTAGTCATGCCTTTTGGCTTAACTAATGCTCCAAGAACTTTTATGCGACTTAAAAACTAGGTCCTACAACCATTTATTGGGAAGTTAGTTGTAGTATACTTTTATGATATCCTAATTTACACTCAAACTCAGGAGGATCACATCTCACACCTAAGGGAGATACTGGTGGTCTTACAGGAAAACAAGCTCTATATCAACCTTAAGAAGTGCAGCTTTATGACCTCAAAGTTACTGTTCTTAGGATACATTGCCAGTGCAGTTGGAATTCAAGTGGATGAAGAAAAGGTGTATGCTATTAAGAGGGGCCAGTACCCAAAACAGTAAGTGAACTACGTAGTTTTCACGGGTTAGTGACCTTCTATAGTCGATTTATTCATTATTCCAGTAAGATCATGGCTTTGATTTATTCATCATTCTAGTAAGATCATGGCTTTGATTTATTCAGCATTCCAGTAAGATCATGACTCCCGTTAGTGATCTCTTGAAGAAAGGAAAATGGAATGAAGATGCAGATAGAAGTTTTGATATTATCAAGGAGAAGCTGACTACCCCTTCAATTTTAGCTTTGCCGAGTTTTGACAAAGTTTTCGAAGTGGAGTAGGCATTGGAGCAGTGTTATCACAGGAAAAGCGATCAGTAGCTCTTTTCAGTGAGAAATTGAGTGATGCATGACAGAAGTGGTCCTTAAGAGAAGGAGTTTTATGTGGTTAGTCGTGCTCTAGAGCACTGGGAACATTATCTTATCGGTAAAGTGTTTGTTCTCTATACTGATTATTAGGTTTTAAAATACCTTGGCAGCTAGAAAATAATTAGCCAAGAGATGTGTGCCAAATGGCTCCTTTTTCTAGAGAAGTTCCCTTATCGACTTTGACAAGTCAGGAGTATAACAAAGTTGCCGATGCTTTAAAGCCGACAAGTGGCATTGATGAAAACGCTCAGGTTTGAGATCGTTGGCTTTGATTGTTTTAAAGATAATTACGAGAATGACGAGGATCTTGGAGGAATCTAGGACAAATGCCAACTTAAGCGAGTTGTTGATGATTTCCACATTTATGAACGGTTCTGTATGAAAGGTAACAAGCTCTGCCTTCCTCGCACTTCCCTGCATGAGAAGGTTATCAAAGATTTACATGGCGAAGGCTTAGCTAGAAACCTGGGAAGAGACAAAACAATTGTTGCTGTAGAAGAAAGATATTATTGCCTCAATTGAAACGAGATATCCGAAAATTGGTGAAAATATGTTATACATGTCAAACTGCAAAGGGTCAAACTCAAAATACTAGCCTTTTCATTCCTTTGTCAGTCCCAGAGCATGTTCGGGAGGATTTAACCAGGGACATTGTGCTTGGATTACTGCGGACGCAGCTGTGAGAATGCAGGAGAGAAAAATCTATTTTTTTAACAATGATACAATAAGCCCTACATATAATACATATTCTACTCTTACTACATATGGGACTAGGACATATTCTACTCCTACTACGTACGGGACTAAGATATATTCTACGCCTACTACATATAGGACAAGGACTATTTGCACATAACTATCTAACACTCCCCCTCAAGCCGGTGCATACAAATCATATGTACCGAGCTTGTTACGTAGGTAACTAATATGAGGACCAGTGAGGGACTTGGTAAAAATATCTGCAAGCTGATCATTTGACATACAAGGCCCTAGACTCCCCTGAGCAACAAAACCAAGCGGTTGCTGATAAACAGAAGTTGACCGAAAAGTCGTCGGAAAAATTTGAAAATAGTGAGACTAAGCCGAATTCCACACTACAAAATAAGTTCTAAAACACCACCAGAAAAAAAAAAAATTGGAAATCACTGTTCACATTGGGAAATCACTGTTCACACCGGAAAAGTGCACTGTTCACGACGGAAAAAATAGAAGTTGTCAGAATTTGATGTAATTCATATGGGAGCTCGGAATCACTAGACGAGTAAGTTGTCCTAAAGAAGTTTTGTCAAGAAATGACCTGAATAGCTCACACGCGCCGGAAAAATTACTATAGCTCGCCGAAACCCTAGTTCTGGCGGCGCGTGACTTTCTGTCGGACCGATTGACTGGGGTTTTGTCACCTAACTTTTCCGAACAAGATGATAGATTTGGTTTTCGCACAATGAGGAGATAACACAAAACAATCTTGAGTTGTCAATCGGAAAAACACACGGTGATTGACTTTTCTATTCAGGTGGGACTGGAATTTGTAGGGTTTGGTCGCACAAGGGTTTCGGATCTGATGATGGTATTAGTATATCCATAGTACCACTGTAGCAGTGATGAACCCTAGGAACAAGACGAAGTTGCCGAAAAATTGCACGGCGATGAAATCTTTCTTCACGGATGTTGCTGGAATGACGCACAACGATAATTTTCTCACTGAAGCTTTGGTACCATGTGAGAACGCACGGGAGAAAAAAAATTAACAATGATACAATGAGCCCTATATATAATACATATTCTACTCTTACTACATATGGAACTAGGACATATTCTACTCCTCTTACATATAGGACTAGGACATATTCTACTCCTTTCATTGCGGGATATTCCAAGAAGGCTGATGTTCTAACTGATTTATTGAAGAAGGACGTGGTGTGGGTTTGGACGGAAAAATGTGATGGGGCATTGAATCTCCTAAAGGATGCCATTGCTTCCGAACCCATATTGAAGCTGCCTAATTTTGAGCTACCTTTTGAGGTACATACGGATGCTTCCGACAAGGCTGTTGGAGGTGTGTTGGTGCAAGAAGGCCACCCCGTGGCTTTCGAAAGCAGAAAATTGAATGATGCGGAGCAGAGGTACTCTACTCACGAGAAAGAAATGGTTGTTGTGGTACATTGCTTGCTGACTTGGCGGGTATATTTGCTAGGCACGAAGTTTGTTGTGCGGACGGACAATGTTGCCAATACTTACTTCAAAACGCAACGAAAGTCGAGTCCCAAGCAAGCTCGTTGGCAACAATTCTTGGCTGAATATGATTTTGTGTGGGAACATAAGCCGGGAAAGCAAAACCAAGTCGCCGATGCTTTGAGTAGGAAAGAGGTATTTGCTGCTGTATATTCAATTTCTAGATCAGAGTCTGATTTTATTGATAAAATTAGACTATGTGCTGCAAATGATTCATTATACAAAAAGTTAATGAGTCAAGTTAGAGATAGGACAGTCCGGAGGTACTGGATCGAGGATGATCTACTCTACTTCAAAGGGGGGAGGATCGTGGTACCTCAAGGTGGTGGATTGCGTAGGGAATTGATGAAAGAGGCGCATGACACTACGTGGGCTGGACATCCGGGCGTTGAGCGGATGCTAGCTTTGCTGTCCAGGGTATATTTTTGGGCGAAAATGGAAGATGACATTGAAGCCTACGTCAAAACTTGTCCAGTTTGTCAACTAGACAAGATTGAACGCAAGAAGGAAGCGGGCTTGTTGCAGCCTCTTCCCATTCCTGAAAGGCCATGGATGTCTATTTCCATGGACTTCATTGGTGGGTTTCCGAAGGTGAAGGAATGGCATCAGTCATGGTTGTGGTGGACAGATTCTCAAAGTATGCTGTTTTTGTTGCTGCCCCAGTTGTTTGTTCGTCGGATGCCGCTGCAGATTTGTTTTTCAAAAATGTGGTTAAGTTCTTTGGTGTGCCAGCTGATATCATCAGTGACAGGGATACACGGTTCACAGTATCGGACCATCCATAGCAGTAATATCCATCTTTCTAAGTTATTCAGTAATTCCTTTTGGTGATCACCTTGTTCTAGCCGATCTTAGTATTGGTGTTTTTTAGTGGATTGCAATTTCAAGTATTGCTCCCATTGGACTTCTTATGTCGAGATGTGGATCAAATATAAATATTTCTTTTTAGGTGGTCTACGGGCAGCTGCTCAATCAATTAGTTATGAATACCATTAGCTCTATGTGTGTTATCAATATCTCTACGTGTAATTCGGTGGTCGGTTTTGGACTGCTTTGTTCAATATGATGGGAACTGATTTAAAGTTCTCAACGGCGAACCACCCCCAAACTGATGGGCAAACGGAAAGGATTAATCACTTGTTGGAAGAATATTTGAGGCATTTTGTGACGGCAAGTCAGCGGAACTGGGTGGACTTACTGGATACTGCACAGTTTTGTTACAACTTGCGTAAGTCGTCAGCAGCAACAGAAATGAGTCCATTTGAGTTAGTCTTAGGCAGACAGCCTATGACGCCACTTGATGTTGCCAAGCAGAAGGCTCAAGGAAAGTGTCCTGCTGCCTATCGTTATACTAGGGACAAGCAAGAGATACTTGCAGAAGCGCAAGACAGTTTGCGCAAGGCCAGCCGGCGAATGAAGAAGTATGCAGACCAGCATCGGAGGAAGCTGAAATTCCAACTTGGTGATCGGGTGTTGCTGAAGCTAACTCCCCAAATCTAGAAATAGATTACGAGTAAGTTTAGACATCGGGGTTTAATTCCCAAGTATGACGGACCATTTGAAGTGGTTCAAAAAGTGGGTGAAGTTGCTTATAGGCTAAAGCTGCCTGAAAGGTTGAAACTACACCCAACCTTCCATGTGAGTTTTCTGAAGCCTTACTATGAAGATGCTGATGATCCGGACAGGAACCAGTCGAAGAGGGCACCGGCTGTGGTGCGCACGCAGTTTGATGCCGAGATTGAAAGGATACTGGATCACCGGGTACTTGATGTTAAGAAGAATAGGCGGACAGAATTTTTGATTCAGTAGAAGGGAAAGCAAGAAGCTGATGCTACTTGGGAAAAGACTAAGTCACTTTGGCAGTTCGACAAGCAATTGGAGGACTACCTCAAAACAGCCTCGACGAGGACATCGAGTTCAACTGATAGGGGTGGTTTGTTAGACCCTCGAGTTCGGACTTAGATGCATGCGGAGGAAGGTCAGTGTCAAGGGCTTGTACATTGCACCTTGACACGGGCCAACGTTGGTGATGAAAGCAATGTGGGGGGGTTGCATGCCTATGGCATAGTGTGCAGCTAAGTCAAGTGCTTGGATGTTGGTAAGGCAACTTGACAAATGTCAGTAGCACGGACAGGAGCATGCACCAGACAAGCATGCGTGCAGGCAAGTGGGTTGGCATGGACAGGCGCATGCACCTGACAGGCAGGCGTGCAGACAAGTGGGTTGGCATGGACAGGCGCATGCATCTGACAGGCATGAGTGCACGGCACATGGGCAAGGCACGCGCGCGGCACATGCGTCAGCCATGCATTGGGCGCTGCACAGCGTGGGTTTTGGCAGTGTGCGTGGCACACGTGTCAATTCTTTTTCCTTTTTTCCTTCTCCTCATTCTCAAAGTCAAAAACAAAACCTTGTCGATTTCTCATTTAACCACGGATTATTTCAAACGGTGACATTATTCTCTCCTACTTTGGATGGGCACCACATAAACAAGTAGGTACATTATTTTGAAACTAAAGTTAATTGTGGAATTTAATTATTTTGTTGGTATGGATGTATTGTAATAAAATAAAATGTGTATATATATTGAGGTGGCATTACTTTCTAACAAGGTACTATTCCTTAAATCTGCATAAATTTTTTTTTTTAAAATTGATTTCAACTCAAAAGAGACCGAACAGTAAAATAGACACTTATATTTGCACTAATTTGTATTTTTGAACCTTCCACTCTCCTGCTCCACGGGATTTTATTTGGACATCTCAACTTGATTAACATAAGTATTTTGAATGCATCTAATAGTGTATGTCACCCAATATTGTAAATATGTTATTCATGTTAGATAAAAATATTCCATATCATTATTATTTTACGAAATTATTTTAAGGAAAATCTTAACTTCAGCCATTTTCTCTTTCTTCTCTAAACAACTTTACTATCTCGCCTCAAGCTTAATTCCCTTTCTCAAACTTTTTCACACTAAGAAATGCTCAAACTTTTTTAAGTCATTTTTTTTTATTATCTCATATTTTTGTGTGAATTTGGAAAAATCCTCATTCATAGGTCTGAGATCTACATCTATAAATTAAAAGGTCTGAATGTTAAACTTTGCAATTAGTTGTTAGAATCAACATGTCTTTGATTTGAAAAAATGAAAATCCTTCTTATTGAACAATTATGATACTTCTCAAAATTCAAAACTTTTTATTAAAAATATTACTATTTTTGTTAGTAAGATATCAAAGTGGATGATTGACTCATTCCATACTAGAAACTATTGCAAGAAATCTTTTAATAGTTCAGATTCTTATTTCTTAATGATATTCCATGATCAAGACAATTAGATGAATCCCGTGATACCATTTCATAGAAGGCCATTGATAACTTTATTTTATAAAGCAAATCAACTTCGACTCTTGAATAATCCACATCGATAGTTCTTTTTCTTTTTGTCCAATATATATATATATATATGTATACTAACTTTAAAACATACATAGATTGAAATGTTGTAGTAAAGCAGTTGGGTACGTCATCGTTTCTAGTAGAAAAAAAGGTAGTAGAAGAACCCCTAGCATGGGGTGTACAAAAAGAAAAAGGGAAAAGCTGGTATTACTTCCTACAGCGGATGGATAAGCACTATTAGTAGTATGCCTAAGTTAGAGCTTCCAAGTGAAATTAGGAAATTCAGTACAAAAGACGGTGGAGCATCAAAAAAGGTGATTAACTTGTAGTCATTCAGGGTACAACTATGTTTCACGAGTTTGTTGGCCACGCAAATTGTTCCTTGTATGTATGAGCAATCTAAAGGAGGTACCTACAATCACCAAGTAGATTAGCATGAGACAGGCATATCGATCGGTTCAGCCCGGTCCCGACCCGTTCCAATTCTGAAACCGGACCGACCCGATCCCCGGGGGTCGGGAGGGGGATGGGATAGGGGTAGGAGGAGGGATCAAGGTGGGCTCATATTTTTTTTCTGGGTAAACTTGTCCTGGTCGGCACGCCAAGAATTCGAATTGGACTGCTCCCATCTTGGTCGTCCCAATTCGTTTTTAAAGAAATTTCCAAATTCTGCTAGATCTAACCGCTACCCAATAGCTCTTTTGCAGAAATAGCTATTGGAGAATGCTATAAACAACAATATTGACCCTCCAACCCCCTAAATCACCCTCCTACCCTCCTAATTTATTTTAAACCCCTAAGTTTATAAAATTATACATTAACCTTAATTCTAACAATATTTCCATACAAATCTTCCATCTATCTCTCTAATATCTCTCACTCTCTCTCTCTAAAATTGCTATTAAGTATTCAAGAATTTATTTGATAATTGATATGTATTATTCGAAAATTAGGAGTGAAGTTGGCAACTAGATTGGGGATTGAGCAGGTTTTAACTATTAACCTCATCTAACATTGATGTTTGGTACTGTCATAATCCAAACTTCTATCAAGTTGTGATGGAACCTAACTTAACTCGCTAGGTAAGTCAACCAACATAACAATCACCCAATTTGAAGATCAGTAATAAATAAAGAAATAAGAATATGAAATTCGATACAAACTATCCAAAGAACTAGTGATACAATTCATGAGCAACTAAAATTTAGAACTTTAATGTTGATATAAAGAAAAGACATTATCTATTTGGATATACATAAATAGAAGGACAAGTTCTAAACTACCATGAACATGATGGTAGTTAATAACTGGAACACTAGTGTCTTTAGTGCTTACCCTTGAACTTTGCAACAACTTAACTCCAATATTTGCATGCAAGGTGCAAAAGTGTTGTATGATTATATTCGACCACATATACTCAGCAAGTATCAAGACTAACCTTAACGAAGTAGTGACATGATTTTAGTCAAAGATACTTACTTTATAACACTTGTGCAGTTCATAAGCATATACAACAATAGAGAAACAATCAAGGAACAACGGATATTAACAATAAGGTACACAATCAAAGAGGGGATAATAAGCACACTTTACGAATAATATGGTCAAAGGCATAAACAAATGCACCAATTTCGCATATAAAGGAGATATGCAACCAGTAGCTTTAACTTGAATACTTCTACATGAATGTAGAGTGTCTACGCATGATAAATACAATTTCACATTAATTTCCAAATAGTATTTATACGAATGCTCCTACATGAGTCTAAAATATCTATGCACGGTGAAGACTCAACATGCACGTCAATCCGACACTTTTCAAATGTCCAACAATCTACTAACAAGTCTTACGTATATGTAAAATACATGAATGTGCATATGTCGATGATATGCATGAATATTTCTACATGAGTCTAGAATATCAATGAATGTTCTTCATGACCAATATCCATCACATCTAGTATGCTCCAACATGATTCGGCACATCTCATGTGCTCCAATACGATATGTGTATCACCTGCGCTCACAGGGCCCAAGGTAACATGGGTGATCATCTGACTCCGGAGGAACGAATCCACATCCAAGCACCGTACAAAAAATCATCATGCCATAACATATCAATATCACAATAACTGCACGACATAAACTATCGTGCCACAACAATATAAATCTCACGGACAACTCACGTGCCATAATCATATCAACTGTATAGACAACTCAGGTGCCATAATCATTTTAACTAGACGGATAATGTTCCATAATCTCAATTAATATAAGAGAACCATATGCAGGGATATCCTCATATGAGTAAGAGATAAGTATGTATGATACACATGGACAGATAAATAACCATGCAGGGATATATGCATGTCTACAAGAGATGATCTCTATGCATGACGTATGCGTATGTGTAACGTATGACTACAACTCCAGCATGTAGTCCATCATATAAATAGTCATCATCCCCAAATAAAGTATCATAAGCCTAGGCATGATCTCTAACATGAATAAAAACACTCAAGTAGTCATACAAACAATATAAAACATATCACAAGTAGAGCATGTGTCAAATCAAGGCATATATAAGCCTACAATCTACCCGAAGCATGATATGACCTTGGTGCCGGCATATACGCTCGTCACCTTGTATAAACGTTACCCTTGTCATGATCCGAAAATCTACGAATGGTCGTGATGACCCCTAACCCCAAATGGCTAGGTAAGATAACAATCATAAATAACTAAGGCAAGTAAACAAGAATAATCCTCTAACATAACATAAATAAAACCATGAATACATGTCACTACAATAATACCAAATGCGAAAAATCCAACAACAATTTCCAAAACACGGTAGTTACATTCATGAGCAACTGAGAGTAGAACTAAGTTTTGATACATAATAATATTGTCTGAATCAAATAATAGTAAAGTGGATAAGAAGGGAATTCCATAAGCTTCAAAACAGGAACGACAGCTCAACACAAAGTCTCCGAGTGTAGCTACTAAGGGTTCTCCTAAATGATGCTGGGACCGATACTAGAATCTGCACAAAATATGCAGAAGTGCATTATAAGTATAAAATTAATTTGTACTCAGTAAGTATCAAGTTTAATCTCAAAGAAATAGTGGCGAGATTTTAACAAAAATATGATACTCACCTTCACAACCTAGAAAACTCATAACAACATAAAAATTATAGAATTTAATCGAGAACAACAAGTATAACATCAGGGTGTAAATCAGAGATAAGATAAGCATACTTCTCAACGCAAGATAACCAGAGGATAATTCAAGTGTCATATTTGTATATCGGAATGATATGCACCAAGTAGCACCTATATGAATGTTGTTGTCATGCCCAACCTTGGGGAGCGCAACCGATACTCAATCGAGATATCCCAGTCAAGCAAGTCTACTCGATGCCTTCTATCCAACCTTATGCATGACTAATTTAAGAACCAATGGCAAGAGATAGATGTGAGAGAAAAAATGTAAAGTACCAAGTTTTATTACTTGTCGCGGCCCATTTTTTCGCGAAAGCTAGTTTCGATGGGTGACAACTCTTTTACATGTGTGTTAAAAAAGAAGAGTTGCCACCTAACAATATTGGGATGCGTTATTGCACCTATTTGCAAATAAATCTGTTTTAACTAGTCTATATCACCAAAAATTGGTAAGAGCTCAAATTACCTCAAAGAGGATGTGTTAGGCACTCTTCGAGGTCCACAACTATGGTTCTCAGTTGAAATTTAAATTATGTTGGGATTATCGAATTAGAACTACTTTATGTGAGCAGGACATATTAGAGGAGAGTAAAGAGTCCAAGTAATTGATCAACTATGCAAAGTAAAGGAATAAGACGAAACAATTTATTAAGAGAAATGGTATACTAGTGAATAACTTGTCCTCTAACAAGTAATGGGTACAACTCTTTGGAAATTACTAGATAAATCTTAGTCAACTCTAGGTTTCAACAAGCAAATGCATAAGGAAATAATTATACAAAGAGGGGTCCTAAATTTTTTAGCCTAAAGGATCACCACGTGCAACATAAATAATACTTCGTAACTCCCTTAACTACAAGGGTTGCTCATATGATTCATGCTACCCGATTACTATCTTGAAGTTCTTTACCTAAAGCGCACTAGTTCAATTCTAAGTCGCGTCCTTTGCATGCCTACCCGTTCCATGCCTATGGTGGCGACTTTGGACCACTATACAGATGGTTCTAGACACAATCTAGGCTGCTCAAAATGAGAAAAACTAGGCGTCACATAGTTGAAACAAGTAGGACTTCATATAAGTCTCTGTTCACCTCCACAAATAGAGTTGCATGTAAATCAAACAACTAACAGTGATGGGCAATGGCAGAATAGATAGGCGAAATGTCCTATGAACATGCTCTTCTAGTTGTGACATCAAGACAGACAGTTACAGGCTACTACATTAAATTAATCAATCCTAAGGCATGATTTCTATGTGAATGCACGATTGACCAATTGTAGTTAATCATGCTCAGGATTAATAGGTAGATAATCAAACAAGCAGACCTCAATGTTTAAATCTTATAGACAGGATTTCTACATGATTCAACTTAGACGATTTAAAATCCAAGCGGTTGATTCAACACGATTAAAGAGGGTATCAGCATAAATAGTTTCAAACAATCAACATAGAGTCATATAGGCATGATCTCTAATTGGTCAAACTTAGACAATTTCAAGTGTGAAGCTGTTTACAAGCGCAAGTTTTGTTTCATTGATCCTATAGCCATGATTTCTAGTTGAGCCACATAGTTGAAATATATACCAATATAAACAGCCTCAATTACTCAAGCAGAGTCCCATAGGCATGGTGTCTATAGAAGTAAAATAGTCTATGCAAGTAGCAAACCAATTTGGTTTGAATCCTATAAGCATATTTTCTAAACAGTGCTAGTTTTGTTGACCGAATCGATATTAGAATTAGTTAAGGACCTAAATCATGTTCTCTAAGTGAATATGCAAGGTTGACGGCTTATAAGCATGTTGTGTATACATAAATAGTTCTCAAAGATAGAGCATGCAAGTAAGATAACAGATAAGACATTTAGACCCTATAGGCATGTTTGTTACCCATTCATGCAAGAATTAAAGTACCCTAGCCCCCACTTTCACTAATTTCCCCATTATTCATTTTTACAAGTTATCACAGACCAAATAGAATAATTACAAGCACGATTACAAATGTAAAGATCACCCAGTAACAAATCTGGGCCTTCAAGTAGGTTTAGGACCTCACACAGATGGTAGGCCCAAAACTTCAAGCGCTAGTGATGTATCTCGAAGCCAATTACCCAAACATGGCCCAGCAGACCAGGACCAAATGAAAAGGATGAACATCTTGCTTACCCATTAACAACCACAAATACACAAGCAACAACATGCACAATACCAAGCCATCACACAACTTCAAATTCCAGCCAGAGAGACACGAGGATTCTTGCAGGCATATACATTATATAGGACACATAGGTTCACATATGATGGCTTTCCAGATTTATCAAACATATTAAACAGACAAAATCACAAGGGTGGACACCATAGAATAACTACAACTCAATCACAAAGAGTGACAAATAGGGGTTCAAGGCAAACATAGTCATGATCTAACTCTAAAAGATAGCCAAATAGGAATTCTAATTCTAAGAAGATGTTAGTTTAGGTAGGTAATACTCAAAAAGAAACCCAGATGAAACATAATTAATAACTTGTTCAGACGTACTCATAGTAAGAACCTAACATGAAGCCACATAATCAAAGGCAAATTATGAAAGTTGGCAATTCGGGTAGGAAGGACCTAGCATGATAGCTCTAAGCCAGTTAGCCCTTTACTCGTTTGATTTAACTACTATATAAACCCCCTTCCCCGTTTCCCCTCTAAAAAAAACTACTGCTACCACTACTGTTATTCTCTCAACTCCATTTTTTCTATATTTTCTGCGCTCTTGGTTGTGGCCGGCTGAAAGCCAAGGCCACCGGAATCCTCTCTATCGGCAACCCTAGTGCGAGCACTTCTCAGGGACCATTTAAGGCTCCTATGAACTCTGACACATTAGGGTTTGGGGTCTCATTTGTTCTCTCTTTGCTACTGATACTCAAGCTGTCATTGACACTTGGTTTTCTACTCTATTTGTTTGTTAAATCTGCATATTGACAAGTGTTCAAACTCTTGCAATTATGTCTCTTCCCTATTTGTGTTCATGCTTCTGAATATCCCTGCTATGTGGGCTTTTTCAAAGACAATATGATACTGTGCCGACTTTTGCTTTGAGTTTCTCCTATAATCCTTCATCTGAACTTGTATAATTTAGCATGTGTTCAATTAGTGTAGTCAATTTAGAAGATTTCTGGGTAGTGATACTTGTTCGAAGTTGTTATGTTTATGCATGCTTAATTGCTTACATTGACTGTTTTAATATTGCATCCTTTTCATGTCTCGACCTGAATACTCCCACTGAAACTCTTAAGGAATTATAGCCTGCCCAGAATTTGCTCTGATAAGTCCCCCTCTGCTGAATCCTTTATGCGAGCTCCACTGTTTTCCTTATATATATGAACCCTATTACTGTCTCAGCGCTTTAACCAAACACGTGGCTTTGTTATTGAGAACTTTAATGTGGTGTTTGGTCGATCTTGCACTCTTTTGCCTTGCCTAGGATTTTAGTTGAATCCCAATACACTTAGTCTTCTGTTATTATACATGGTCGACTGGCATAAGTTCTGAAATCTGTCTGCTCTACTTGACCTTAAGCTGATATGTCTTCCTACCATGATATCTTTGAACTTGGGAACCTTTGTGTTATACTCAGCATGATTAGAATTCTTAATAGCTGTTATAGATCACGCCTATGTGCCAGTTTACTATGCGTAATTGCCATCCTCTAACTATAACTCTATCAGACCTTCATGACTTAGATTCTTAGTTTTTAAAGGCTAGTTCTGGTTTATGCTTTACTCTAAATTCGCTCTTGAAATCTTAGCATGTTTATCTTGTATGTGTCTGGTATGCTTTCCATGTTACTCTAAGTAGCATGTCTCCTCAAACTCTTAATGTTATGTCTATTCTCCAGATACACTCACATACTGAATGATTGCACATAGTTGTTAGTTTGCCATGTCAAATTTATCATGTTGAAGTTAAGACCTACTGATTCTCCTAGTTATCATGTTCTTTGTTTAATCAATCCTGTCTCTCTTGCTTCTGAAATGCCAATATATTTTATGTTAATCATGCTAAATGTCATGCAATCTTGTCTCTATGAGGTATTGCTTCACGATTGTTTCATTGATTTCATGTGTGGTTCCTTAACTTATTTGGTCAAGTGGTCAATCTATAACTATTGGGCTTGGTATGAGTTCATGTGTGGCCTTGGGCTGTGCAAATGGGCACACTCTCCTGTTTGAGAGGAGTTTGGATCTGGGCCTGCTATTCGTGTGAAAGTGAGCTTGTTGAAGGCCCAGGCAGTATTGGGTTATTTTCATTTGGGCCTGCTCTTGGGCATGCAGTTTTTTCGTGTGTAATATTTATACTTATATTCATTATTTGGGCCTATAATATTTATAAACAAATAGTTGGGGAGTTAGTGAAATGGGGGAAGCGGGTATACTTTAGTTTTTGCCCAAATGGGTAAAAAACATGTCCATAGGGCTTATTTGCTTTGCTTGCCATCTGTTTGACGTGCTTTAATTCTACACACTAATAAAATTCATGCCTATAGCAAATTACACACGTCACTTACTTAAATTGTCTAATACCCGTACATTATCCAAAAGCATATTTGTTTGAGTAAATGTTTTGCTTGCTCCCATATCTACTTCTATTCGCTATTAGACAGCATGTCTATCGGAATCAAACGTCAATAACTATTTGCTTAATTGTGTAATTGCAATATGATTATTAGATAACATGCCTATAGGATGACACCTAATACACGCCTTTGCTAATACTCATCTAGATACCATGTCTATAGGGCTTTAACTAATTACCTAATCGACAATTCCTATTGTTCTTGTTACACTGCTCACCTAAATAACATGTCTATAGGAATATGCATGATGAATCTGTGTTTAAATACCAACTATTGGAGAACCTTCTTATAGGATACTGTTACTCGCTTAGAAAGCATACCTATAGTACCAAACACGAATAATTCCGAGTTTTCTAATAGCTTTCACTGCCCCATGGCACAAATAACTTAGAGATCATGCCTATAGGTTTTATAATACCTAAATCCGCAATTCGATAGTCTGAAATAGCAGCACTGCCTATAGGACGTCCTAAAACTGGGATCACATAGAAGCCATGTCTATAGGACTTAATGACTCTAATATACCTTGATTCTGAAACTGCCTACTGCCTAATACGAAATCTTCCCCCATGCTTTGTTTCTTATATGTGGAGATTAACTTGAGCCACTTATTGACTTTATGTATAGTCCTACATGTTTTGAATGTGCGCCTAGTTTTTTCTATGAGCACCCTAAGTAAAGTCTGGAACCACCCAAATAGTAGGTCCAAAGCATCTTGGAGAACAGGCATGGGACGGGTGGTGCACGCATAGACACAGTTTAGAATTAAACTAGAGCACTTTAGGTAAACAACTTTAATATAGTAATTGGTAGCAGGAGATGATAGTCTGTGCCCGCTGAATAATATGAACAACCCCCTATCCTAAGGGAGTTGCGATGTATTATTTATGTTGAGAGGGGTGATCTTGTAGGCTAAAAAACTTATGACCCCCCTTTATATGTTTATTGTTCGCGCCTTTTTTTTCTTTGAACTCAGAATAATTGGTTGTATCTTGTAACCTCTAAAACTCGTACTGATCATTTATATATAGTTTAATTCCTTCACATGTGCGATTTTCTTTACACTTGTTTACATCATCGTTGAACCTTAAATTCCATGTCTTCCTTCACTTATATGATCACATAGAAAAATTGTAATCCAATAATCCCACATAGCGTGAATTTTGGCTGGGACCCACAGTTGTGGACTTCGAAGAGTGCCTAACACCTTCTCTCGAGGTAATCTGAGCCCTTACCCGATATTTGGTGAGGTAGACTAATTAAACGAAGTTATTTGTAAATAGGTGCCCTAACGCACACTTAATCGTTAGGTGTTGACTCTTCTCTTTTAACACCCACTTAAAAGAGTTGTCACACGTCGAAACCCGCTTTCCAAAGAAAAAAGGGACACGGCAGCATGACGACTCTGCTGGAGATATACTTAGGCTCTTACCATTATGAAGTTTTGCTTATGTGGATTAATGGATTATCTGATGACATGTATATCCCCTCCCTATTTCCCTTATTTGCTATGACATGTACATCCCCTCCCTATTTCCTTTATCTTGGTTAAGACTTCTATATTATGTCTCTCTGGTCCCTATCTCCCTATTGCTTTATTTAATTACGTTCTAGCACATTTTCATGAGTTAAATTGACTTCTCTCTTTTGTCTTTCCTTTTCTTTCTTTTCTTTCTCTTACTTATCTTTATCATATTATTTACTGTTGTTACGTATTTTCATCATGCAAATATCTAGCAACGTATTATTGTTTTGCCATAAAGCATGCTTTCAGCATCATACTCCACTCATGCTTATTATCAACATAGTGGCGCTTGATGAGTGTATGCACATTCCTAAAAAACACCTTTTTTAAATCAGAAAGTCTTATTAGCGGTAGACTAGTCGATCAGCGGTGCAGTTGACGGTCCCATGCCTTTCCCGCTCAAGTTGTCCACTTGAGAGTTCCAGTCTAGACCCTTCTAGAAACCACAATCTGATTTGAAATGTACATGCATCATGCTAAACCTAGTATGGATTGAGACGTCATTGACGCATCGACCCGCTTAGATAAACCTTGTCTAAAGTCCAACAGGATTTCCATAATCCCAAAGAACACCATCATATTATGTGCATTACTTGGAGAAATTATGCCAACATGTTGACCATTATTGCGAAAGTAGTCGCATTTGGAGGGGGAAAGGGCTAACTTTTATTTGTTTGCAGAAAATGAAGCACGAAATCGCGCAGGTTTGGTATGGTCCAAAATATCCCGCCTCTGCTAATTGACTGGTGGAACGACCTTGCACCATGTGAGAGAAATCACGTGAGGAGAGTACTGGGTAACTTGCCATCATTGCTGAATATTCGACCCAACATGGAATTAATTGAGGCAACCACCATGTTGTGGGATGAAAAGAGAGCTAATTTCCGATTTGGCAGAAATGACTCCTCTTCTGGAAGAAATAGGGGGCTTCACCAAGTTACCATGGGATAGTCCGGGTCTACTGGTGTCAGAAAATCGCACCCCACGCGGTTATTTGAAGATGCTGGGTTTTAAGAAGAATGACGAACTGGTCAACCTGAAGAAATCATACATCCTATTTAAATTTCTCTATGAGTGGTTTAGGCATAAAAAATCATATCTCCTGCATCATGAGGAGCTAGCCATTATCTTTTTGAGCTGGGTACACCGCCAGGTCTATGTCTTCATAGTATGTTTCTTGGGTTTGTTGATCTTTCCAATGCAAGGGAGGAGAATTCACATTCGCTTAGCCATGGTTGCCAGGATATTGATGGAGGGTATCGAGGGGCAGAAATACACTATCATCGATGTTCTTAGTCGAGATGTACCGTGCTTTAGATCAGTGCAAGCATTGGTTCGGACATTTCGAGGGTTGTAATCTCCTACTACAAGTTTGGTTGCTAGAACATTTTCAGAGGGGAGATTCGCCAGGAGTTTCTACATAGGCACCGTGAATGACTACATAGCCAGTCATCATCCGAAGAAGATGGCATTCATTCTAGTCAGGTTTGCAAAGCTTGAAATGCTGTGGCTTGGGTGCGTTTCTTCAGTAATCTGACAGACGAGCAAGTGCATTGGATGTTCGAGTGGTTTCCTAGTAGAGAGTTCATCATCAGGTCCAAAGGAACCAATCACTTAGTACTGATCGGACGAATTATCTACCTTTACGCTCTTATATGGGTAATGAGGCAAGCTGGGAGGAAACAAATCATACCTCGGGTTTCCATCATGGTTAAGAATAAAGCAGATTTCAAAGGAGATGTTATTCCGTTCAAGTTTGAAGCCCAAAACATGTGGAATCGAAAGATTATCCTGGAGGGAGAGACTATTGAACTAGACAGGTATCACGCCATTCATATGTACTACTATCTCTCATGTTTGGAAGATGACATAACAGGGGACGTCAAACCGTGGGTCAATGTGAAAGATAGGATCATAGATGAGGTGGCTGAGGCACAAGTGAAGTACACGAGGCTACGTAAAAGATTGTTCGAATCTGAAGCTAAGCATCCGGAACAGCATAAGGTGGATATGGAGGTGATCAAAGAATGTAAGGAGAATGCAAATAAGTTGAAAGAGAGGTTAGAGCATCTAGAGCAAAGATTGATAGAGCTAGAGGGGAAGACGATAAATAGGCTTTGGGATTGTCAAGGGATGGTCTATGATGAAGGAGGGAAGATAGCAGTGGCTTACTTGCTACTTGACATGCACGATGTAGGAAAGGTGATTGATGGAATCAAAAGAGCCAAGTATGGAGAAGGTCCTTCTGGGACCAAGTAGACTCGGAGATAATGTTCTTTACTGCTTTATAGTATTTCGTTAGATTTCGATGTAATAAGGCTTAGTACCATTAGAGACTTTATAATTATTATTTTGATTTATTGAAAGATTGATTTGGCTTATTTTCGCATTAATGGAATGAGGCAACGTTGGAATGAATTTTCTCCAAGTCTATATATCGCTTAGGCCTACCTCAGGCACAATGAGGTCCCCCAATTAGGACGCGAATTATTGCATGTCCTTACGTGACACTTGTTTAAATATTGCAAACACTCTTTTACTTCGCCTTACTAACTTAGTTACCTTTTGTTTTTCTTTCTTTTGAATACTCCCATTCCCAAAGGTTGGTTCGTGCATTCTGGCATCATCAACATACCACACCAGATCTAGAGGTCCTCCACCTCCTCCTCCAACTAGCGACCCGAAAAGCAAAAGCAAAGGCAAAGGGAATCGAAAACACAATGCTACCATGGCAGAAAATGTTGAAACCTCAGAAGAAAGAAGTACGCTAGGACAAAATGAGTTGGTCCTACGGTTGGAGCAGAAAATTTTGGAGCTACAAGGTGAGCTTGAGCATGTCCGAAATCTAGCGAATCTCTCCCTTACTCTAAATATTCCTGACATCAACCATCAAAACACAACCACTCATAATCAAACACCACCACAAAACATCAAAGCCCAAAATCCACAACCCATAGCTCCATAAAATCCTCCCACAACGCACCTGTATAACAATCTCGCACCCTCTCAAAACCGTAACCCCCCACCAGTGCAAACCCCTCAACACCTCCTCCATCACCCAACCCATTATCCGAAAACCACCACTTATTACACCCCTCAAAGCACACCACAGCTTACCCTCGATCCTCCTCAATCCTCGATCAATGATCACCACCCATATACCTAAGTCCTAGGAACATACCAGGGCAACCCAATATACGTGGAGTCCCTACCACACACCCCGCGAAAAACCCTATTCTTACCTGAACCAATCGAGAAGGACCTACTCATCCAAAACATGGCAGAGGAGCTAAAGAAACTAACATGAAGAGCCTAGAGTGTTGAAGGCAGGAAGGGTGTTGAAGGTTTGAACTACGAACACTTTTGTATCCAGCCAGATATGGAATGCCGGAGGGTTACACACCTCCTAAGTTTGAGATGTTTGATGGCACTGTTAATCCTAAGGTTCATTTAAGAACCTATTATGACAAGCTTGTAGGAGTGGGCAAGAATGAGCAAATCCGCATTAAACTGCTCATGCATAGTCTTACAGGTGATGCCTTATCCTGGTATATTACTCAGAATCCGAAGAAGCGGGCGAACTGGGTGAGAATGGCATCTGATTTCCTGGATAGATTCTGGTTCAACACAGAGAACGCGGCAGATCTATATTCAGAGCCTCAAGAAGAAGCCAACGTGAGTATGCTACTCGCTGGAGATCAGAGGCCGCCAAGGTGAGGCCGCCACTTGAAGAAGAACAAATGTACAAGTTTTTTATCAGAGATCAAGATCCACAATATTACGAATGATTGATGGTTATAGAGAACTACAAGTTCTCCGACATCATTAAGTTGGGAGAAAGAATAGACGAAGGGATCAAGAGCGGTATGGTGACCAACTTCGAGGCGCTGCAAGCCACCAATAAAGCCTTAAAGTCAGGAGGTATTTCGAAGAAAAAGGAAGTGGGTGCCGTAATGATAGCCTAGGGCCCTAAGTCTCCCCTTATCTACCAAACACCTCCACCCACATATCAACCCCCACCTCCAGAATACCAATACCCTACCACCACTTACCATACCTACAACACCCAATCTGCATATTACCATTCACCTCCTCCCGCCCGCCAAAACTACCCAAAACCAGGACCAAACTTTGACCGCAGAGCTTGCAAACAATACACCTCTATTGCCGAACCCATAGCCCAACTATATGAGAGACTGAAGGCCGCTAGTTATGTAACTCCCATTCCGGCTGTTGCTGTTGAAAGTCCTTCCCAGTAGGTTAACCCCAACAAAATTTGTGCCTACCATTCAAGCATGAATGGTCATACCATTGAGGAATGCCGCATGTTGAAGGACAAGATCCAGATGTTGATTGACACCAAAGTTATACAAGCAAAGGAGCCCGTGCCGAATGTCCGCAATAACCCTATTCCTGATCACAGGGGCGCGGGAGTAAATGTCATAGAAACTAATGAAGAATGGGATCAAGAGGGATCCATTAGACTTATCCGAGAGGGGGACGCTCCCAAAACATCTCCTATCACCCTCTCGCTGATTGTGGTACAAACCCAGGCACCATTCAAGGGTCGAAGTAGCTACGCCTTTCATCGTGATGGTAGCCCTAACACCGCCTTACAAGTCCGATGTTGTCCCGTGGGATTATGTGGCGGAGGCAAAGAGAAAAGGAAAATCCAAGATGGAAGAGATAGGTGTCGCGTATGGAATTACCAAAACTGGCAGGGTTTACACACCTGAAAATCTTGGAGGAACAAGTTACGAGGCCGCACCGAAAGAAGGATGGGAGAGTCAACATCGTACTAGTTCCAAAGAAGGATGGGAAAGTTAGGGTGTGCATCGATTTTCGAGATTTGAACAGAGCAAGACCTAAGGATGATTTCCCATTGCCCAAAATACACATATTGAATGACAATTGCGCCAAACATGAACTCTAATCCTTTGTGGATTGCTTCGCAGGATATCACCAAATTTGGATGGACGGAGAGGACGCTGAAAAGAAACCCTTCATCACCCCATGGAAAATATATTGTTACAAAATGATGCCATTTGGTTTGAAGAATGCCGGGGCTACCTACATGATGGCCATGACAACTCTTTTCCATGATATGATACACAAGGAAATAGAGGTGTACATGGATGATGTCATTGTTTACCCTAAATTTCGGATAACTATTGAATTTATACGTGGTTTTAAGGATATGTGGCCTAATTTGATACAAATGACGAACAATATAACGAAAGTTAAAATTAAGAGATAAATGAAAAAGAAACGCAAACCACCTGAGTTAGACACTCTTGGTCGTTGGCTGATCCTTCTTGGGCAGAAACTGATTATAATGGAAATTGAAACAAGTTGATGATAAAATGATTCGAGAGAGAAAAATAAAACAGTTTTTTCTTTTTATTGATGATTCGTGAAAAAGGTGTCCTGTAAAATGGTTCCACTCTCCCTTTATATAGTGGGGAGGTCGTACATCTGAGGCAACTTTATACAAAGTAAAAATCTTCGCACAAGGTAAAAAATCTCCTGATTTTCTAATTAAGCGGTTCTATTGATTTGTGCCGAGATTCCTGCCGTGATGTTCGTCCCGTTATGGATATTCTGGTTTTTCGTCATTTAAGTTTAATGATCTTCCCTCGGATATTTTCGGAGTCAGGCTCAATTTTGGACCTCGGGCTTGGTGTTTTCGAGGTTGGACATTCTGGCTTCGTGTTCCGCTTCGATGAAGCTCGGGTTCGATCTTCGACCCTACGCATTCCAAACCCGATCTATCGAGCAATAGTTGATCTTGATGTTAACCATATAGGGTTGAGCCCGATTTCGACCACATATAGATGGGTCCAACTTCGACCGTATATAGATAGTCCTCTCATTTTTTGGAGAGTAACGATGAGAAACGATATGAACCTCAAATTCTCATTCTGATAAGTGACGGTGAACTTATGATGTACGCGATACGAAAATCGAAAACGTCCCATCAGAAAAGCCTTTTAAAGCATCAAGTGTGTGTTAGTCGATGTTCTGTCGCTTTGGGATGCGAACCGCCGTTTTGAGAGATTATAAATACTCTCTTTCACCCTTTATATTCAAATGTTCGTGCTTTTTTATAAAACTACATCGTTCTTATCTTCAAGACCTCTTGCCTTCTGGTTTTCTGAAAATACCTCACAAGCTATCTTCATACTATATTTCCTTCGCATCTGTATCTTTTAATTTCTTTATCTGTTCAAAACAATGGCGAAGACTTCAAAATCCATTCCTCAAAGACAAACTCCCTTTTCTTCTCAACCTGCTGAGGGTGTTTCGCCTGTCGTCATTGAGGAACCTACAAAGAAGCCCCTCCAAAGGCATTTGTACCAATCGGGTATTCAACCGGAGCCGATTTCAAGGTCGATAAAGCATCCTCAATACCGGGTCGATGCGAACCGGTCACGAGATACATCTGTTCAATCACCGACGGAGTTCTCGATAAAGTCAAGGAAGACTGTAACTGGGTCGACAAGTGTTTGGTGGTTCCTGCGCCTGAAGATGCAATCATTACCCACGTGGAGGGTTTTTAAGTGTTTATACTTATCCCTTCACGTTGGGCCCCTTGGACCCGGTCATTATTGCCTTTTGCAAAAGGTACGAAGTGACCCTGGGCCAAATTCATCCTTCTTTCTGGAGGATAGTCATCCTTCTCCATTTTTTTGTAAACAAGATCGAGGGGTATCCTTTCATCGTCGATCATCTCATGTGTTTGTACAGTCTCCGACTCTACCGAGGAGGGTTAATAAAACTTGCTCGTTGGGCAAGTAAAGCCCCGTTCTCAAGTATTGATAAGGATCGGGATCGAGGTTGGTTGTGTCAATTTGTCGATTTGTTCGAGTGAAAACATCGGACCTAATCCAGGCCGAGGATATACCATTTCCTGAGAAATGGAATATGAAGCTTAAGTGTAGCTCTGCTTATCAATTTGTTTACTGTTCTCCCTTTTGCCATTCCTTTTATCAATTTTATATGGTGCAGCTGTATCTCAGATGCCGGATGTGATTCCTCATCTCAAAGAATGGGTCGAGGGGATTGTATCCCAAAGACCATATTCCGAGCGCGCATGGTGCGAGCTTTCGAAAGGCCGGTGTGAGGCCCAACTTCATGGTGAGATAAGTTACATTCGAGCTTAATTCTTTATGCTATCAATTTCTAACTTGTTTTACCTTTCTTTTGCAGGTTTATCAAAGGATGTTGAGATGAGACATCCACCCATAGGCGATGATGTTCCCAGCAAACCACCTGTTTCGAAGCAGGATAAACAGAAGAAAAGAAAAGAGGCCCCAAGTTCCTCGGACCTCGAAAAGAAGAGACCGAGGAAAAGATTGGCTCGCAAGCCCAAGGGGAGTGCTATTGATCGAGTGTTACCTTCGGACTCGCTATGTCGATTGAGGGATGAGTCTGAGGAGGAAGAAGAGGATTTTGACCTTGTGGCTAGTGTGCTACCACAATCTGAAGGGCGAGGGGTCTCTGAACCAGGGTCTAGTGAAGTGGACCTTCGCCAAGTTGGGGGACCCGAGGTGGAGAGGAACTGGGGCTTCCCCAGATACGAGAAGAGCACCGCTGGGAGTCTTGGGTCCGATTGAGATGGTTGATTTGCCCTCTTTCTCGGAATCAATGTTCAACGAGGCCCAAATGGCAAAAGAACGTTCCCCAGATGGAGATCATAGATCGAAAGATCTTTTCCGTGGTTTTTTTGATGGTGTGGATTCGGCATCCGCGGAAGACGTTCTTGGGCTCGGTAATTTTGAGGCACCGAGGAAAAGCTCATCCACCGATATAAGTGAGATTTCCTTCAGTACAAAATTGGTCGATCGATTTCCCGCGCCGAGCATTTACCTTGATCGAAAATGATCCATATATTTCACCATTCCCGAGGATGCCAGGGTTCTTTCCAGTCCTGTCGGAGTGGCCAGTTATCTTTGGTGCTTGATGACCAAGGAGGATCAGGCAAAAATGAACGAGGTGGATGCACCCTACCTGTTCAATGAAGCTCAACAGGCGCTGAATCGGGTAATTTCCAATAAGCTCTGTTCGATGTCCTTTATTTTGTACTTTAAAATTTCGACTAACCATAACATCTTCCTTTATGCTTGCAGGCCTCGGTACTTCACCATGAAGCCTTTCTCCAATTTCGGGAAGAGTCGAAACGCTATGAATCCGATTTCGGGAAGAGTCGAAACGCTATGAACGGCTCGAAGGGGAGATGATGAACCTCTGTGCTGAACTGGAGCTTACCCGGAAGGATAATGCTGGCTTGGTCGAGCAAGTAAGCAAAAGCTTGATAATATTAATCAGCTTCGATCTGAAATAAGCGTGGCTAGAGCTGAGGCCGATGAGTAGGGGAGCAAGATGGATCAGTCGGCCTTTGGAAAAAAAGACGTTTCTGGCACAGTTAGCTTCAGCAGAGGCTCAGCTTAGAGAGGCAAAGGAGAAAGTTGAGTCTCAAACCAGGAACACCGATGAGCTCCAATCTCGGATCAGCACGGTTATCTCAGATCGAGATAATATGGCTAAAGAGCTAAAAATGACCAAGTCGGAAGTTGCCGTGGTCAAAGTCGAAGCTGATGAATTGGTGGCTTAATATAAGGCCGATGCTGAAGCTGCTCAAGATCAATCAAGGAACATGGTTAACCATATGAGGTGGCAATCTCACAGACTTGTCCTTGAAGAGATTCATGCTAGAGGCTTTGATTTATCAGTGGAGATCGAAGATGCCAGGAGAGCCGAGGCCGAGGCCAGAAAATTTGCCTTCTCGGAGGAGGATAATTCCGAGGATTCAGTCAGATCTGAAGAATGAGTAGACCTCGGAAATTCTGATATCAAGGCGGGATCCAGTTAAGACCAAGTCGCTCCTGACCGAGTTTTATCTTTTCCTATGTTTAATATTGTGTATCGAGGTTGCTCGATTTTGTGGAAGGGATTTTTGATGTATATATCTAAAGCTTTTCTTTTCGCAACTTTCGGAATACCTTAGCCCTCAAATACTATTGATTTGGTATGGCCTTAACCTTTAAAGTTCAGGGTTTGCCTTAATAGGTGTCATCCCCCCTCGAGTTCTGTTAACTCGAAATGGCCTTAGCCTTTAAAGTTCGAGGTTTGCCTTAATAGGTCTCGCCCCCTCTCGAGTTCTACTAACTCGAAATAGCCGTGGCCTTTAATGTTCGGGGTTTTCCTTAATTGGTCTCATCCCCCCTCGAGTTCTGTTAACTTGAAATGGCCTTAGCCTTTAAAGTTCGGGGTTTGCCTTAATAGGTCTCATCCTCCCACGAGTTCTGTTAACTTATAGGTCTCATCCCCCCTCGAATAAGTTTGTTTTTCGGACAAGTCCCTGAGTGAGAGAATGGTTATTCGAACTAAAACTAAAGTGGCCCTTGGGCTCGTTTGATCGGAAGCAGGATGTTTGTATAGAAGAGACTTTTATTTATTCTCATTCATGTATGTGTACAATTTGTGTTAGGGTTCGATCAATCTATTTGGGCCCCTTACATTGAATCTTATTGATATTTGACCCTTCAATCATAGAATATCTTTCCAAGCTAAAATGGCCCCCTAGTATTCGGGGTCGATTGAAGATAGGCTTCGAATATTGTCATCACCAATTTCTATCTGCCTTCGAATCTAAGTTAGCACGATTTACTAGTTGCCTCATTAAAAACCTTGCCGTAAAACCCATTTTGGGACAAAACCGGTTCAAGGGAAAAAGAGTGCAACGCGTGCTTTCAGACTTAATATCTTGTATCCCCCGATCCAGGGTACCTCATTTGATACCTGCAAATGTTAGTTTGTGATGCAAATAAAAATAAAGAACAAGGTCGTACCTTAGCAATAATACAGTTTCAAGTGACTTATGTTCCAGTGGTTTGGTAGTTGTTTACCATCCACTGTTCTAAGTTTGTAGGACCCCTTTCCGGTGATTTTAATGATACAGTAAGGTCCTTCCCAGTTTGGTCCCAGCTTCCCTTCATTCGTGTTCCGTGTGTTTGGAGTAACCTTCCTTAGTACTAAGTCCCCGACATTGAAATATCGAAAGTTGGTCCTTTTGTTGTAATACCTTTCGATCCTTTGCTTTTGAGCAGCTAGTCGAACAAGGGCAGCTTCACGTCTTTTATCTAACAGTTCCAAGTTCATATTCATGGCTTCGTAATTCGATTCCTCTGTCGTATACCGGAACCTGACACTTGGCTCCCTGACCTCGACCGATATCAAAGCTTCGGCGCCATAAACCAGAGAGAACATGGTGGCTCCGGTGCTGGATTTCTCGGTCGTACGATATGCCCATAGGACTTCGTGTGTTATTTCCTTCCATCTCCCTTTGGCATCGGTTAATCTCTTTTTGAGATTATGAAGTATTATTTTGTTGGTAGATTCGGCTTGTCCATTCCCACTGGGGTGGTAGGGCGTCGATAGGATCCTTTTGATCTTGTGATCTTCGAGGAATTTTGTCACTTTGCTATCGATGAATTACTTCCCGTTGTCGTATACGATCTCGGCTGGCATTCCAAATCGGCATATGATGTGATCCCAAATGAATTCGATCACTTCTTTTTCCCTAACCTTCTCATACGCCTACGCTTCCACCCATTTAGAAAAATAGTCAGTCATAAATAGTATAAATTGAGCCTTACCTGGTGTGTACGGAAGAGGGCCAACGATGTCCATCCCCCATTTCATGAACGGCAATGGTAATAGGACTGAGTGGAGTGTTTCCCCGGGTTGATGGATCATTGGGGCGTGCCTTTGGCATTTGTTAAATTTTCAAACGAACTCCTTTGCGTCTTTTTTCATGTCGACCCAATAATAACCGGCTCTGATTATTTTCTGAATTAGCGGCTCGGCGCCGGAATGGTTACCGCAAGTTCTTCATGGATTTCCCTTAAAATGTACTCAATGTCGCCAGGTCCCAGACATATCGCGAGTGGGCCGTCAAATGTTCTTCTGAACAAGGTTCCATCATCGGACAAACTGAATCGGGCCGCCTTCATACGTAGGGCCCTCGACTCTTTTGGATCCGAGGGGAGTTTGCTGGAACGAAGATACTCTACGTATTTGTTCCTCCAATCCCAAGTTAGACTTGTCGAATTGATCTCAGCGTGGCCTTCTTCCATTACCGACCTCATAAGCTATACGACCTTTCCGGAATCGACCTCGTCGTCTTCGATCGACGACCCCAAGCTGGCGAGGGCATCGGCCTCGCTGTTTTGATCCCAAGGTATATGTTGTAAGGTCCATTCTTTGAACCGGTGCAACGTCACTTGCAGTTTGTCTAAGTATCTTTGCATTCGCCCTTCCCTGACCTCGAACGTTCCATTGACTTGATTTACCACAAGAAGGGAGTCGCACTAGCCTTCGATCACTTCTGCTCCCAGGCTCTTGGCTAGTTCTAGGCCAGTAATCATGGCTTCATATTCTGCCTCGTTGTTCGTCAGTTTCACGGTCTTAATAGATTGTCGAATTATGTTACCAGTTGGTGGCTTCAACACGATGCCAAGTCCGAATCCCTTCGCATTCGAAGCACCATCTGTGAAAAGGGTCCATATTCCTGAAGGAGTTCCTGAGCCAGCTAACAACTTTCTTTCGTCCTCGGGTATTAGGGATGGTGTAAAGTCGACCACAAATTCTGCCAACACCTGAGATTTGATGGCAGTTCGAGGTCGATATTCAATGTCGTTCCCACTTATTTCTATGGCCCATTTGGCCAACCGACCTGAGAGCTCGGGCTTATGCATCACATTTCTTAATGGGTAAGTTGTTACGACGCATATGGGATGACATTGGAAATACGGTTTCAGTTTCCTAGAAGTGCTTAACAAAGCGAGCGCTAGTTTTTCCAAGTGAGGATACCTAGTCTCGGCTGCGCCTAAGGTTCTGCTGACATAATAAATCGGGAATTGTGCACCTTGTTCTTCTCGGACTAGGACTCCTCTTACCGCTATCTCTGAGACTGCCAGGTAAAGGTACAGTTGTTCGTCTATCTTCGATGTATGAAGTAACGGCGGGCTCGATAAATATCTTTTGAGTTCTTCCAAAGCATGCTGGCATTCCAAAGTCCATGAAAAGTTGTTCTTCTTTTTCAATAGAGTGAAGAACCGATAGCTTTTATCGGATGACCTCGAAATGAATCGCCCTAAAGCGGCTATTCGTCCGGTCAACTTTTGCACACTTTCACATTATCTACTACCGTGATGTCCTTGATAGCCTTAATTTTTTCAGGGTTGATCTCGATTCCACGATTCGAGACCATGAATCCTAGGAATTTACCTGAACCCACACCGAACACGCACTTTTATTGGTTCAACTTCATGTTGTACTGCTTTAACACACTGAATGTTTCCTGTAAATGATTTAAATGGTCCTCTGCTCGTAGGGATTTAACTAACATGTCGTCAATATAAACCTCCATTGTCTTTCCTAGTTGTTTCTCGAACATTCGGTTTACTAAGCGTTGGTATGTGGCTCCAGCATTTTTTAACCCGAATGGCATTACATTGTAATAATATGTTCCATATTTAGTGATGAAGGAAGTTTTTTCCTGATCACCTGGGTCCATCTGTATTTGGTTGTAGCTGGAGTATGCGTCGAGAAAACTAAGGGTCTCATGGCCGACAGTAGCATCGATCATGCGATCGATGTTGGGTAAGGGAAAAGAGTCTTTTGGACATGCTTTATTCAAGTCTTTATAATCTACATACATTCTTAATTTATTCCCTTTTATAGGGACTACCACTACGTTTGCCAACCACTCTGAGTATTTAACTCTCTCGAATGGATCCTATCTTTAGAAGTTTCGTTACCTCATCCTTGATGAACTCATGTTTGATTTCAGACTGAGGCCTCCTTTTTTGTTTGACTGGATGGAATTTCGGATCCAGGCTCAGCTTGTGAGTGGTTATTTCCGACGGTATACCTGTTATGTCAAGGTGGGACCAAGCGAAGCAGTCTTCGAATTTCACCCTTGGTGGTCTCATATGCCATATTGAACCCGTTAAGTACTCAGACTGTAGGAACAATCCGGTCTGACAGGACGAGTTGCTCCACGACCAACGATTGGATTATATTGGCCAAGCTACCTGGGTCGATTAACATATGTTTTACTCTAACTTTATGTATAAGTTCAGATATTACCAGTGCGTCATTGTGGGGTTGTACAATTCGTTTTTCATCCTCGCCGTTAAAAGATAAAGTCCCCTCTGGCGTGTAATCCCGAGTGCACTTTTCCCTAGTGATGGATATTTTGGTTCGTTTTAACATCAGACATTGATGGGTATCGACTCCACCGATAATCATGTTGATTTTATGTTGAGGTTCTTCTGGGCCTGTCTGTTTATTGCTATTTCCAAAGTGATTTTTTGCTCGGTCGCTCAAGAATTCTTGAAGGTGTCCGTTACTGAGTAACCGGGCTACTACTTCTCTCAGTTGCTGATAGTCTTCCGTTTTATGACCGTGAGTGCCGTGATATTTGTATATTTGATTAGGAGCCCTTTAGGTTGGATCAGATTGCAATGGTCGAGGCCATTTAGTATCTTTGATGTGACCGATAACAGATACGATAGTGGCAACATCAACATTAAAATTATACTCCGATAATCGAGGTGCTTCTTTATGCCTGATGGGCCTTTCGAAATTGCTTTTGGTCATGAGCCCCTTGCTGTTCTGACCTCAGTCATTTCTCCTTTCATGTCTTGGAGAGTTTTTCCCAGATACGCCGATTTTTCTGTCCCCGTGATACGGTCAATGTCGCTCTTTATTCGATCTTGGTTTGCAATAAACTTCCCTTCGGATTTTGTCATAAGCTCTAACGGGGTAAATGGATCCCGAAGGGGCTCCGAGCTGATCATCTTCGACTCTGATTTTTGACTGGTACCGGTTATGTACGTCAGCCCATGTGACGGCATGGTAGTTTATTAAGTTCTGTTTTAGTTGTTGCAAAGCCGCCGAGCTTCGACATTGAGCCCTTGAGTGAAAGCTTGAACAGCCCAATCGTCTGTGACCGGTGGCAAATCCATCCGTTCCATTTGGAACCGGGACACGAACTCTCTGAACATCTCGTTATCCTTCTGCCTCACTTTGAAAAAGTCCGATTTTCGCGTTTCGACCTTGATGGTGCCTGCGTATGCCTTCACAAAAGAATCTGCAAGCATAGCAAACGAGTCAATAGAATTAGGGGGTAAGTTGTGATACCATGTCATGGCTCCTTTAGACAGGGTTTCCCTAACATTTCTCAACAGAACGGATTCGATCTCGTCATCCTCCAGGCCGTTCCCTTTGATAGCGCATGTATATGCGGTTACATACTCGTTTGGGTCGGTCATTCCATTGTATTTGGGGATTTCTGGCATACGGAATTTTTTGGGTATCGGTTTTAGAGCCGCGCTTGGTGGAAAAGGCTTTTGCACGAACTTTTTTGAATCTAGGCCTTTTAATACCGGGGGTGCTCCTGGGATTTGATACACCCTGGAGTTGTACGTTTCCACCTTCTTGTTATTTGCCTCGATTTTCTTCTCCCCAGATTCTATTCGTTCAGTTAGTTCTTCGAGCATCTTCATAATACTAGGGTTTGCCCCTGCTTCATACTTATTCAACCTTCCTACAACCGATCCATCCTTATGGGTAATTTCCCGAGAAAGGCCAGGCTCAACCCTGTTCGATATTTGGCTTCGGTTTTGTAACTGAGCTATCGCTTCCTGTTGGGCTTGCAACATCTCGAAGATCATCTGGAGGCTAATCTCGTCCCTTTCATCGTTTTGCGGATTTTGTCTCACCGGTCGGATTCCCCTATGAACCTTATTTGAGGGGCCAGTAAGCTGATCTGCACCGACTGCCAATTGTGAATTAGCATCGATTGGAATTTCGTCACCGGGTGTTAGGTTATTATTTTTGCCTTGATGATTGAACTCGTTATCAACGTGCAGAGGTGTCGATTGGGAGTTTGACATTTCCGTATCGCAACTTGGAATCAGAAACACTTCAAAGAGCAAGTGTGAAACAATGTGTGTGACAAAAAGTTGTATCAAATATCCACTATTATCCTTAGCCCCACGGTGGGCGCCAAACTGTTTATCCTAAATTTTAGATAACAATTGAATTTATACGTGGTTTTATGGATATATGGCCTAATTTGATACAAATGACGAACAATATAACGAATATTAAAAGTAAGATATAAATGGCAAAGAAACGCAAACCACCCGAGTTAGATACTCTTGGTCGTTGGCTGATCCTTCTTGGGCAGAAACTGATTATAATGGAAATTGAAACAAATTGATGATAAAATGAATCAAGAGAGAAATATATCGATGTTTTTTCTTTTTATTGATGATTCGTGAAAAAGGTGTCCTGTAAAATGGTTCCACTTTCCCTTTATATAGTGGAGAGGTCATACATCTGATGCAACTTTATACAAGGTAAAAATCTCCGCACAAGGTAAAAAATCTTCTGATTTGCTAATTAAGTGGTTCTATTGATTAGTGTTGAGATTCCTACCATGATGTTCGTCCCGTTACGGATATTTCGATTTTCCGTCATTTAAGTTTACTGATCTTCCCTCAGACATTTTAGAAGTCGGGCTCGATTTCGGACCACGAGCTCGGTGTTCTCGAGGTTGGACATTCTGGCTTCGTATTCCGCTTCGATGAAGCTCGGGTTTGATCTTCGACCCTACGCATTCCAAACCCGATCTATCAAGCAATAGTTGATCTCGATGTTAACCATATAAGGTTGAGCCCGATTTCGACCACATATAGATGGGTTCGACTTCGACCGTATACAGTCATCATCCAATCTAAGAGGAGTTCGGACCACATAGTAGACCTGAGAAAGTTTTTCGACCGACTTCGAAAGTACAATCTGAAGCTAAATCTTGCAAAATGTGCTTTCGGAGTCTTTGCTGGGAAGTTGGTGGGTTTCATCGTCAGTTGCCGCGGTATTGAGCTAGACGAAAGCTATTCAGGACTTGCCACTGCTAAAGAACAAGAAGGATGTGATGAGTTTTCTTGGACGCCATAGTTAATCAGCCGTTTTATAGCACAGTCGATGGTGATATGTGAGCCGATCTTCAAAATGCTGAGGAAAGATGCTGCGATAAGCTGGACCGAAGATCAAAGGGCTTTCGACAAAATCAAGGAGTACTTGTCTAAGCCACCCGTGCTAGTCCCACCAGAATCTGGAAGACCTTTACTGTTATACCTATCTATGTTGGATAGAGCTTTTGGTTGCGTCCTGGGGTAACATGATGAAATCGGGAGAAAGGAGCAGGCGATATATTATCTGATAAGAAGTTCACACCTTACGAAGCCCGGTATTCTTTGCTGGAATGTACCTTTTTTGCCTTGACATGGATAGCCCAGTAATTGGGGCACTACTTCTGCACCTACACCACCTATCTCATATCGAGGATGGATCCGCTAAAACACATCTTTCAGAAACCCATGCCTACAGGTAAGCTAGCAAAGTGGCAGATATTGCTAAGTGAGTTCAACATCATCTATGAGACTCAGAATGCAGCCAAGGGCAAGCGTTGGCCAACCACCTGGTAGAGAATCCTGTAGGCGGAGAATACGAACCGCTGAAGACGTATTTTCCCGATGAGAAAGTGGCTTTTGTAGGAGAAGATATTGCCGAAACATACAATGGTTGGAGGATTTTTTTTTCGACGGAGCCGCAAACTTCAAAGGAGTGGGCATCAGAGCTGTTTTGGTGTCAGAAACCGGTCAACATTATCCGGTATCCATCAAGCTCAGGCTCCCATGCACCAACAATATTGAAAAATGCGAGGCTTCCATCGTGGGACTTAGCTTAGCCATCGACATGAATATTCAGGAGTCACTGGTTATCGGAGATTCAGATCTGCTGCTACATCAAGTACTTGGAGGATGGGCTACCAAGAACACTAATATATTGCCATACTTGCATTGTATGCAAGATTTGATCAAGAGGTCCATAATGATAGAATTCAAACATGTTCTGAGATTAGAACGAGTTCGTAGATACGATGGCTACCTTGTCTTCCATTATACAACATCCAGACAAGAATTTCATTGATCCTATCCCAATAGATATTCGTAAGAAGCCAGCCTATTGTGCTCATGTTGAAGAAGAGTTCGATGGAAATCCATGGTTTCACGATATCAAGCAGTATTTGGAGAAAGGAGAATACCCAGGAAATGCTACACACACTCAAAAATGCACGTTTCGAAGATTGGCCAACCACTTCTATCAGAGCGGAGGAATGTTGGATAGAAGGACTCCTGACTTGGGATTGCTGCGATGTGTTGATGCCAATGAGGCATCCGGATTGTCGAAGAAATACACACCGGAACCTGCGGACCTCACATGAACGGGTTCATTCTGGCCAAGAAGATATTAAGGGTAGGGTATTTTTGGATGACTATGGAGACAGACTGCATCAAATATGTACAGAAGTGCCACCGATTCAAAGTACATGATGATATAATATGGGTGCCACCCACCGAACTCAATGCAACGAGTTCACCCTGGCCTTTCTCTGCCTGGGGCATGGATGTCATTGGACCGATTGAACCCACTATTTCAAATGGGCGCATATTCATTTTGGTGGCTATCGATTACTTCAGAAAATGGGTCGGACCAGATCCTATAAAGTTGTGACTAAGAAAGTCGTAGCAGACTTCGTTCGGGATCGTGTTGTTTGTCGATGTGGAGTACCAGAGTCAATCATTACCGACAATGCAATCTCAACAGTGATCTGATGAAAGCCATGTGTGGAACATTCAAGATCAAGCACAAGAGTTCTACAACATATATGCCACAAGTGAATGGAGTCATGGAAGCCGCCAACAAGAACATCAGGAAGATATTAAGGAAGATGGTGGATAACTATAAGCAATGGCATGAGAAGCTACCATTTGCTTTGCTTGGGTACCGTATCACAGTTCGCACTGGGGCAACCTCTATCTACTGGTCTATAGTACTGAAGTTGTTATACCAGCCGAGGTGGAGATTCCTTCCCTAAGAATCATATAGGAGGCTGAACTCAGCGATGCGGAATGGTTACAGAGCTGGTATGAGCAACTGGCTCTCATTGATGGTAAGAGGATGAACGCAGTATGTCACGGTCTACTCTACCAGAATAGAATGGCAAGTGCTTTCAACAAAATGTTAGATTGAGGCAATTCACAGCAGGGCAATTGGTGTTTAAGCGGATCTTCCCGCATCAAGAAAAAGCAAAAGGAAAATTCTCTCCTAACTGGCAAGGCGCTTACATGGTTCACCGAGTACTGACAGAAGAATCGCTTATACTTGCAGAGATGGACGGAGAAATATGGCCAAAACCTATCAATTTGGACGCCGTCTAGATATATTATGTTTGAGATTATGTTTGCACTTTCTTTCGATGTAACATGAACTATGTTTGACCTGATTCTCATTTAAGAGCGGATACGTAGGTAGCCCTGTGGGTTCGGTCATATCATAATAAGATTTTCATTCCCCTCTACGGTCAAGAACTGTGGCAAGTTTCAAGTTTTCGTCAACCTCATTACGTCAAGGATCGCCAAGAAGTTATACGTGTAAACTGGGGCAGAATTTTGAGGAGGGTCCTCAAAATTCTGAGTTGAGAAGGTCGCAATTGTCAAAGCATGTCATAGCCTATGATTCAACCAAAATGTTTACTTTTGTACATTATTTTTTAAAAGCAATTTCATTATTTACAAATGATTTTCCGTAAATATATATTTTCGAAAAAAACCCGCATTTCTATAATGGCCAGGTGTTACCCAGGGTGACTCAAGCAAGGCATCAAGACAAGGAGCAAAGGCGAAATGAGGAATCAAAGGCACGAACCGACCTTTCCCCAAAACTCACGATTTTTCTTTGGATGCAGGCATAACGGACATAACAAGCACATCTACGAATATATAACAAGACCGTTATCTTCACACCGACCGAAGTCGCCAGGCACAAGTGCATCAAGCTAAGAACCACTTTTGTTTCTCATATTTAATCTTCGCTTTCCTTTACATAGGGCTAAACACTGCCCTCACTACATTGCATAGGGATAAGCACTGCCCTCTTCGTTCCATAAGGCTAAACACAACCTTTCTTTGCATGAGACTAAGCACTGCCTCCATTATTGCATAAGTCTAAGCACGACCTTCCTCTGCATACAGTTAATCACTACCCTCATTACATTGCATGGGGATAAGCACTGCCTCTATTATTGCATAAGGCTAAATGCTATCTTTCTCTGCATAAGGCTAAGCACTGCCCTCATTACATTGCATGAGACTAAGCACTGCTTCCATTATTGCATAAGGCTAAATGCCGCCTTTCTTTGCATAGGGCTAAGTATTGTGCTCACTACATTGCATGAGGCTAAGCACTATCTCCATTATTGCATAAGGCTAAACGCCACCTTTCTCTACATAGCGTTAAGCACTGCCCTCATTACATTGCATGAGGCTAAGCATTGCCTCTATTATTGCATAAGGCAAAACGTTGCCTTTCTTTGCATAAGACTAAATGATGTCTCTATTACACTGCATGAGGCTAAGCATGCCTCATTTATTGCATAAGGCTAAACGTTGCCTTTCTTTGCATAGGGCAAAGCACTGACCTCATTACATCACATGAGACTAAGCACTGTCACCATCACTGGCATAAGGCTAAGCGCTGCTTTGTCTCGCTCTAGCATATGACTAAGCTACACCTTTTCTCTATATCAAATGATTGATATTGCTGCATCTTTGCATTTCATAGGCTGAAACATCACCACATTGTACGAAGGCATCATAGTCTGAAGGTGTCATCCTCATAGCTCGAAGACATCATGCCATGGCCTCAGGATCTCTCGAAATTGCGTATCATTATTCAAAGACGCCATAGTCCAGAGGCACCATCCTCATGGCCCGAGGTCACCATTTCATAGCCTGCGATCCCTTATCATACGCTTCGTGGCCCAGGACATCACGGTCGAAGGACATAATCCTCATCGTCCAAAGACAACTCTCATAGTCCGAAAGGAATTTGCATCATGTTTAAATTTTCACAATAATCCCATATATTCGCGTGCATCGTGTTTCAAGTTTTTTGGGAAACTCGGGAGGTAACTGTTCTACAAACAGGAGCAATTCTCGCTTCGGTTTCCGTTCATAATGTTCACATTCTTTGATTATTTCAAACTTAACCAATGATCGGCAATTGATTACTCTTTGTTCCGTTACCGCCCAAACATTTTATTGAATACTCATAACTTTCAAATAAGCATTCATAGCTCCACCTGAAATTATCCGTTACTTACGACACTATCCTATCCAAAAGATCCTTTTTCGAAACACACGGCCACTCTTATAACAACTCCATCGGTTTTGTTCGCCATTAAGATCCATAACTACACACGACCTGATTCTCGTAACACCAGGGATATGTAGGCAACTCAAGAACTAGGGTTCGACCTCCATTATGTCAAACACACCTCATCCTCGTTCATTTCGGACAAAATCGGTAATCATTTTCTTTACTCGACAAATCTTTCATCATTCCCAGGTAATGAGGGGCAGCTGTTGATACCCAAATTTTACCCTCATATTTTAGAAAATATTCCATATACTTTGAAAATATTATTTTTGCATTATTACCCAATTCACCAGAGTCATATAAGTATTTTATATAATTTTTAAATTTAAAATTAATTTTTTCTCGCATTTAATTATTCAAATATTTATTAATTATTCCTTCAAATTATTTTAGGATGATTTAATCATCTAAATTTATTATTTGCACCCACATACATGTTTTATAATATTTTACATCATATTATATAATTATATTTGCATTTTTTGCGCTATTTACACATTTTTGCATTAATAGCTTATACTTTGCAATTAATTACTTTTATTATTTTATTCGGGATCAAAATAACTTTTTATATGTTTTCAACCTTCAGCCATTATTTTAAAATACTTATTTTCTTAAATAATATTTTTTATAATTATTAGCAATTTTATTAATTTATTTTTCTTAATTTCCTTTATTTTTAAAATATGGCCTAAAATCAGGACAAAATTTGGACCAAAGTTGGCTCAAACCATTAAGCCAACATCATCCCACCTCTCAACAGCCCAAACCAAACAGCCCTTTAATAAACCTGGTTGCGACCCGCTCCTGTTAACCCGTGCCCCTTCCCGTTCGATCTTGGCCGTCGATCTTAAATTATCAACGACCCATAATAAGCCTCTCATTCTCCTTATATCCTTCACCCCTAACCCTAGAGACCCACTTCCCCCGTTCTGCCACCTATTTGTTCTCTTATCCTCTTATTCTCTCTGAAGAAACCTAGCCGCCTCCCCCTTTAATCCGTCTCTTAATCCCATTGATAATGGGATTCCTCCATTATTTTTTTTGAACCCAATTTTGCCCTCATATGTTATAAAGTATTGCATATATTTCTAAAAATTATTTTTTGCATTATTACCCAATTTACAAGAGTCATATAAGTATTTTCTATAATTTTCTATAAGTTTTAAAGTTTTTAAAAGTAATTTTCTCGCGTTTAGTTTGTTTAAATATTTATCAATTATCTCTTTAAATTATTTTTAGGGTTATATAATAATCCAATTTATCATTTTATATTCCCATGCATTTTAAAGTATTTCGTTTCATTTTTTGTAATTATATGTGCATTTTCTCTATTTTATCTATACTATTTACAATAATAGCATATATTCTATACATAATTGCATTTATTATGCTAAAATAGTTTTTTTTATATTTTTATAATATTAAGCTATTATTTTAAGCATTTTATTGCATAAATAATATCTTTATTATTTTTATGCCATTTTTTATAAATTATTTTTAATGAATTGCATGTGTTTAAATTATAGCCCAATTTTGAACCAATTCCCGACAAAAATTAAGGCCCAAAATATTTAGCTCAATCTTTGGCCCAAACCAAATGACCGTTTTTTTAATCCGGTCGCGACCCGTTTCATTTAACCCGCCCCACTTCCCCTTCGATCCTGGCCGTTGATCTTAAATGATCAACGGTCCACAACAAGCCTTCTCATCTCTTTATTATCCCTCGCCCAAACACTAGAGACCCATATCCCCGCCCAGTCGCCTCTGTATTCTCTCTATCTCTTCACTCTCACTCCAAACGCTAGCCGACCATGGAGATTCTCTCCAATTCCCTCCTTATACGTGTTCATACGCGAATTTTACTTATCTTTTATGCTATTATCACTCAGTTATGGTAACTTTTGTTATCATTATACTTATGGCAAGTTCAATTATCACAGATATGGCTTTGATTCTAGGATTCTGGGTGCGATTATGGTTCTATATACTTAAGAAGAGAAAATTTCCGCTGTATATGGTATGTCTCCGGTAATTCTGTCGTGATTGGGGCTTGTGAATGATTTGCCCTAAACCCTACTCCAACTACGGTGTGGAATTCTTACTTCCTCTGCTATTTTCAAGTATGCATGGGATATATTCTTTCCTTTTTTGTTTTGGTTGATTCTATTTCCTTATTTGTTCATCCAATCTTGCTACTATATAAACTCCCTTCCCCATTTCCCCTCTAAGACGTAACTACTGTTACCACTACTGTTATTCTCTCAACTCTCATTCTTCTATACTTTCTGCACTTTTGATTGTGGCCGGCTTAAAGCCAAGGCCACCAGAATCTTCTCTAACTACCTCCCTAGTGCGAGCACTGTTCGGGGCTCGTTCGAAGCTCTTATGAACTCCGACGCACTAGGGGTTTGGGAATTCCTGCTGCTGTTCTTATTTTGATATGGCATTTGGTTATTTTTTTCTATTTGTTATTAAATTTGCAAACTGGTAAGTGCTCAAACTCTCGCAATTATGTTTCTTCCCTATTTATGTTCATGCTTCTGAATATCCCTATTATGCAGCATGAGGTGGCTGAGGCACTGGTGATGTACACGAGGCTACGTAAAAGAGTGTTCGAATCTGAAGCTAAGCATATGGAACAACATAAGGTGGATATGGAGGCGATCAAAGAATGGAAGGAGATTGAAATAAGTCGACAGAGAGGTTAGATAATCTAGAGCAAGGATTGATGGAGCTTGAGGGGAAGATGAGAGAGAGGCTTTACGATTGCCAAGGCATGGATTATGATGAAGGAGGGAAGCTAGAAATGGCTTACTTGCTACTCGAGATGCACGATCTGGGAAATGTGATTGATGGAGTCAGAAGGGCCAAGCATGGAGAAGGTCCTTCTGGGACCAAGTAGACTAGGAGATAATGTTCTTTACTGCTTTCTAGATTAGATTTCGTTAGATTTCAATGTAATAAGGCTTAATGCCATTAGTGACTTTATAATTATTATTTCGATTTAGTGAAAGATTGATTTGGCTTATTTTCACATTAATGGAATGAGGCAACGTTGGCATGAATTTTCTCCAAGTCTATCTGTCGCTTAGGCCTACCTCCGGCACAATGAGGTCCCAAAATTGGGACGCGAATTATTGCATGACCTTACATGACACTTGTTTAAATAATGCACGCACTCTTTTACTTCGTCTTACTGACTCAGTTTCCTTTTATTCTCTTTCTTTTGATTACTCCCATTCCCAAAGGTTGGTTCGTGCATTCTGGCAATACCAGCATACCATACTACATCTAGAGGTCCTCCACCTCCTCCTCCACCTAGCGACCCAAAAAGCAAAGGCCAAGGCAAAGGAAGATGGATGATCTAAGTGATAATCGAAAAGACAATGCTACCATGGCAGAAAATGTTGAAACCTCAGATGGAAGAAGTACGCTAAGACAAAACGAGTTGGTCCTACGGTTGGAACTTAAAATCTTGGAGTTATAACGTGAGCTTGAGCAGGTCCAAAATCTCGCAAATCTCTCCCTAACTCTATATTTTCCTGATATTAACCATTAGAACAGCACCACTCAGAATCAAACACCACCGCAAAAACACCCAAACCCAAAATCCACCACCCATGGCTCCACAAAATCCTCCCGCAACGAACTAGTATCACAATCCCGCACCCCTTCAAAACCTTAACCCCCCACCAGTGCAAACCCCTCACAACACCACCATTACCCAACCTAGTATACACAAACCACCACTTATCACACCCTTCAAAATGCGCTACAAATTACCCCCGATCCCCCTCAAACCTCGATCAATGATCACCTATATACCCTAGTCCTAGGAACACACCAAGGCAACCCGATATACGTGGAAACCTTACCCCATACCTTGCAGAAAACCCTATACATACCTTAACCAACCAAGAAGGACCCGCTCATCTGAAACATGGCAGAGGAACTAAAGAAACTGAGGGGGAGAGGCTAGAGTGTTGAAGGCGAGAAGGGCGTTGAAGATTTGAACTATGAAGACTTGTGTATCTAGCCAGATGTGGATCTGCCGGAGGGTTACAGACCTCCTAAGTTCGAGATGTTTGATGGCACCGATGATCCTAAGGTGCATTTGAGAACCTATTGTGACAAGCTTGTAGGAGTGGGCAAGAATGAGCAAATCCACATGAAACTGTTCATGCAATGTCTCACAGATGATGCCTTATCCTGGTATACTAGTAAGAATCCAAAGAAGTGGACGAATTGGGTAAGCATGGCATCCAGCTTCATGGATAGATTTAGGTTCAACACAGAGAACGCTGTAGATCTATATCCAGAACCTCAAAAAGAAACCAACAGAAACCTTCCGCAAGTACGCTACTCATTAGAGATCAGAGGCTGCCAAGGTGAGGCCACCACTAGAAGAAGAACAAATGAACAAGTTCTTCACCAGAGCTCAGATCTAGAATATTAAGAAAGATTGATGGTTATAGCGAATCACAAGTTCTCCGACATCATCAAGTTGGGAGAAAGGGTAGAAGAACAGATCAAGAGCATATGGTGACCAACTTTGAGGCGCTGAAATCCACCAACAAAGGCCTACTGTCGGGAGGTATTTCGAAAAAGAAAGAAGCGGGTGCCGTGATGATAGCCCAGGGCCCTAAGTCTCCCCTTACCTATCAAATACCCAACCCACACATCAACCCTCACCTCCAAAATATCAATACCCTACCACGACCTACCACACCTATAACGCCCAACCTGTATATTACTATTCACCTTCTCCCGACCACCAAAGACACCCTAAACCACGGCCAAACTTTGACCACAAAGCTCCCAGACAATACACCCCTATCGCTGAACCCATAGCCCAACTGTATGGGAGACTAAAAGCCGCTAGTTACGTCACTCCCATTCCTGTTGTTGCTGTTGAAAACCTTTCCTAGTGGGTTAACCCCAACAAAACTTGTGCCTACCATTCAGGCATGAAGGGTCATATCATTGAGGAATGCCGCATGTTGAAGGACAAGATCCAAACGCTGATTAACACCAAAGTTATACAAGCAAAGGAGTTCGGCCCGAATGTACGGAATAACGCTCTTCCTGATCATAGGGGCGAGGGAGTGAATCTAATAGAAACTGATGAAGAATTGATCAGGATGGATCCTTCGGACTTATTCGAGAGGGTGACCAAAACATCTACTGTCACCCTCTCGTTGATTGTGGTGCAAATCCAGGTATTGTTTGAGGTCAAGGTAGCTACGCCCTTCACTGTGATAGTAGCTCTAACATCGTCTTATAAGCCCGGTGCTGTCCCATGGGATTATGTGGTGGAGGCAAGAAGAAAAGGGAAAGCCAAGATGGAAGAGACAGGTACTGCGTAAGGAATGACCAGAATTGGTAGAGTTTACACACCCGGGAATCTTGGAGGAACAAGCAAAGAGACCACATCTAAGCCACTTGTTGTGGAGACAGGCACTGATAATCTTTGGAGGAAGGTACAGTTGAGGGAATACTCTATTGTTGATCACCTGAACAAGACTTCCGCCCAGATATCCATCTTATTGCTGTTACGAAACTCAGATGCGCACAAGAATGCCTTGATAAAGGTATTAAGTGAAGCTTATGTGCCTATCGGTATCACTAGTTGGGAGATGGCTAATATGGTAGGACAGATACTGGATGGCCTCAAAATTACTTTCCACGAAGATGAGCTACCGTCGGAAAGGGTTGAGTCACAACAAAGCATTGCACATCACTGTGCAATATGAAAAGAATATGAGGATATTTTCGCATGGTCCTACGATGACATGACTGGGTTAAGCAAGTCCATAGTGGCTCACAGGCTACGTACCAACCACATTTGTCCACCGGTAAAACAGAAGCTTAGGAAATTCAATACAGATATGAGTCTAACGATAAAGGAAGAGGTTACCAAGCAAATGAAAGCCAAGGTCCTTCGAGTGGTCGAGTACCTAACCTGGCTAGCCAACATTGTGTCGGTTCCAAAGAAGGATGGAAAGTCAAAGTTTGCGTTGACTATCGAGATCTGAACAGAGCAAGTCCTAAGGATGATTTCCTATTGCCCAACATACACATACTGATCGATCCAATCCTTTGTGGATTGCTTCGCAGGATATCACTAGATTTGGATGGATGAAGAAGACGTCGAGAAGATAGCCTTCATCATGCCATGGGGGATATATTGTTACAAAATGATGCCATTTGGTTTGAAGAACGCTGGGCTACCTACATGAGGGCTATGACTACTCTTTTCCATGATATGATACACAAAGAAATAGAGGTGTACGTGGATGACATTATCATCAAATCTAAGAGAAGTTCGGATCACATAGTAGACCTGAGGATGTTTTTCGACCGGCTTCAAAAGTACAATTTGAAGTTGAATCCGGCAAAATGTGCTTTTGGAGTCCCTGCTAGAAAATTGCTGGATTTCATCCTCAACCACCACAATATTGAGCTAGACCCGTCAAAAATCAAAGTTATTTAGGACATGCCACCGCCAAAAAACAAGAAGGATGTGATGATTTTCTGGGACACCTCATCTATATCAGCCGTTTTATAGCACAACAATAGTGATGTATGAGCCAATCTTCAAAATGCTATGGAAAGATGCAGCATCGAGCTGAACCGAAGAATGCCAAAAAGCTTTTGATGAAATCAAGGAGTACTTGTCTAAGCCGCCCCGTGTTGGTCCCACCAGAGGCCGGAAGACCTTTACTGCTATACCTATCCATGTTAAATGGAGCCTTTGGTTTTGTCCTGGTGAACATGATGAAACCGGGAGAAAAGTGCAGGCGATATGCTATATGAGTAAGAGTTCACACCTTACGAGGCCTGATTCTCTTTGCTGGAGCGCACCTGTTGTGCTTTGACATGGATAGCCCAGAAATTGAGGCACTAATTCTGCGCCTACACTACCTATCTCATATCGAGGATGGATTCGCTGAGATACATCATTTAGAAACCCATGCCTACAAGTAAGCTAGCAAAGTGGCAGATATTTCTATGTGAGTTCAACATCATCTTTGTGACTTAGAAGGCAGTCATGGGACAAGCATTGGTCGACCGCCTGGCAGAGAACCCGGCAGACGGAGAATACGAACCATTGAAGACGTATTTTCCTGATATGGAAGTGACGTTTTTAGGAAAGGATACTGTCGAGACATATGATGGTTGGCAGATGTTTTTCGATGGAGCCGCAAACTTCAAAGGAGTGGGCATCAGAGCTGTTTTAGTATCAAAAACTGGTCAACACTACCCGGTGTCTGTCAAGCTCTGGTTCCCATGCACCAACAATGCGGTAGGATACGAGGCTTGCATCTTGGGACTCAGGTTGGCCGTCGACATGAATATTCAGGAGTTGCTGGTAATGGGAGATTCTGATCTACTGGTACATCAAGTACTTGGAGAGTGGGCTACCAAGAACACTAAAATATTTCCATACTTGCATTGTGTACATTATTTGACCAAGAGGTTCACAAAGATAGAATTCAAGCACGTTCCGAGGATTCAGAACGAGTTCACAGATGTGCTGTCTACCTTGTGTTCCATGATACAACATCCAAATAAGAATTTCTTTGATCCTATCCTGCTAGAGATTCATAAGCAAACAGCTTATTGTGCTCATGTTGAAGAGGAGTTCGATGGAAATCCATGGTTTCACGATATCAAGGAGTATTTGGAGAAAGGAGAATATCCAGGAAATGCTACAGATACTTAGAAGTGCACGCATCAGGATGAAGCAAAGGGAAAATTCTCACTTAACTGGAAAGGCCCCTACACGGTCCACCGAGTACTGATAGGAGGAGCGCTTATACTTGCAGAGATGGATGGAGAAATATGGCCAAAAGCTATCAATTCGGATGTCGTCAAGAGATATTATGTTTAAGATTGTATATGCACTTTCTTTTGATGTAACTTGAACTACGCTTGACCTGATTCCCGTTTAAGAGGGGATACGTAGGCAGCCCTGTGGGTTTGGTCACATCATATAAAATCTTCATTCCCCTTTACGGTCCGATACTGGGGCAAGTTTCAAGTTTTCGTCAATCTCATTACGTCAAGGATATCCAAGAAGCATAGTGCCGAGAGTATGCAATTAAAATGGGGAAAATTTTTGAGGAGGGTCCTCAAATTTTGAGCTAAGAAGGTCGCAATGTCTCAAAGAGTGTCACAGTCTATGGTTCGACAAAATTATTTGCTATTATCCGTCATCACATATTTTGAACAACTACATTTCTCACAAATGATTTATCAGAAATGCGTATTTTTAAAAATTTCATTTCAATGATAGCCATATGTTACCCAGGGTGACTCGAACAAGACGTCAAGGCAAGGAGCAAAGGCTAAATGAGGAATCAAAAGTGCGGGCCAACCTTTCCCCCAAAACTCATGATTTTTCTTTGGATGCAGGCATAACGGACATAACAGGCATAACGAATATATAACAAGAATGCTATCTTCACACCGATAGAAGTCACCAAGCGCAAATGCGTCAAGCTAAGGACCACTTTCCCTCTCAGATTTAATCATTTCCTTTCTCTGCATAGGGCTGAGCACTGCCCTCATTTTTTGCATGAGGCTAAGCACTGCCTCCATTATTGCATAAGGCTAAGCACTACCTTCCTCCGCATGAGACTAAGCACTATCTTCATCATATTGCATGAGGCTAAGCATTTCCTCCACTATTGCATAAGGCTAAACGCTATCTTTCCTTGCATGAGACTAAGCACTGTCTCCATCATATTGCATGAGGCTAAGCATTGCCTCCACTATTGCATAAGGCTAAACACTGCCTTTTCTTGCATGTGATTAAGCACTGTCTCCATCACAAATCATAAGGCTAAGCATTGTCTCCACTACTGCATAAGTCTAAACGTTGCCTTTCCTTGCATGAGACTAAAAACTGTCTCTATCACATTGCATGAGGCTAAGCATTGCCTCTACTATTGCATAATGCTAAATGCTGCCTTTCCTTGCATGAGACGAAGCACCGTTTCTATTACATTGCATGAGGCTAAGCATTGCCTCCATTATTGCATAAGGCTAAATGCTGCCTTTCCTTGCATGAGACTAAGCACTGTCTCCATTAAATTGCAAGAGGCTAAGTATTGGCTCCTTTATTTCATAAGGCTAAACGATGCCTTTCTTTGCATGAGACTAAGAACTGCCTACGTTACATTTGCATGAGGCTAAGCATTGCCTCCATTAATGCATAAGGCTAACTCTGCCTTTCTTTGCATGAGACTAAGCACTGTATCCGTTACATTTGCATGAGGCAAAGCACTGCCTCCTTTATTGCATAAGGCTAAACGTTCCCTTCTTCTACATAGGGCTAAGCACTGCCCTCATCACATAAAAGGCTAAGAGCTGCCTTGTCTCATTCCCGTATATGACTAAGCATCACCTGTTCCCTCTATCAAACGATCGATATCGCCACATCTTTTCATTTTATGGGTTGAACATCGCCACATTGTCCGAAGGCATCATAGTCTGAAGGCATCATCCTCATAGCCCGGAGACATTATGCCATGGCCTGATGATCTCTCGAAACTACATATTATTATTCAAACACGCCATAGTCCATGGCCCGAGGACACCATTTCATGGCCTGCGAATCCCTTATCATACGCTTCATGGCCCATGACGTCATGGTCGAAGGACATCATCCTCATCGTCCTAAGATAACTCTCATGGTTCAAAGGGAATTTGCATCATGTTTAAATTTCCGAAATAACCCTATATATTCGCGTGTATCGTGTTTCAAGTTTTGTAGGTAACTCGGGAGGTAACCGTTCTACAAACGGTAACAATTCTCGCTCCGACTTCCATTCACAATCTTCACATCCTTTGACTATCTCAAACATAACTAATAACCGACAATTGATTACTCTTTGTTCCGTAACCACCAAAACACTTATCTCGAATATCCATAACGTTCAAATTCGCATTCATAGCTCCACCCGAAATTATCCGTTACTCACGACACTATCCTATCCAAGATCCTTTTTTGAAGCAAACGACCACTCTTATAACGAATCCATCGGTTTCGTTTTCCATTGGATCAAGAACTACACATGGCCTGATTCCCATATCACCAGGGAAATGTAGGAAAATCAAGAACCATGGTTTGACCCCCATTTTATTTTCAAACACACATCATCCTCGCTCATTTCGGACAAAATTGGTCATCATTTTCTTTACCCGACAACTCTTTCATCATTTTCAGGTAAAAAGGGGCAGCTACTGATACCCAATTTTACCCTCATATGTTAAAAAGTGTTTCATGTACTTTCAAAAATCATATTTTGCATTATTACCCAACTTACAAGAGTCATATAAGTATTTTCTATAATTTTCAATGAGTTTTAAAGTTTTAATAGTAATTTTCTCGCATTTAATTTGTTTAGATATTTATTAATTATCTCTTTATTTTAGGGTGATTTAATCACCATGTTATCATTTTACACCCCCATGCATTTTTAATGTATTTCTTTCATTTTTTATAATTATATGTGCATTTTCTCTATTTTATCTATACTATTTATAATAATAGCCAATATTCTATACATAATTGCATTATTATGCTAAAATCTAATTTTTATATTTTATAATATTAAGATATTATTTTAAGCATTTATTGCATAAATAATACTTTTATTAATTATTAAGCCATTTTTTACAAATTATTTTTATTGAATTGCATGCGTTTAAATTATAGCCCAATTCTAAACCAATTCCGAACCAAAATTAAGGCCCAAAACATTAAGCCCAGTCTTTGGCCCAAACCAAACGACCCTTTTTCTTATCCGACCGCAACCCATTCCATTTAACCCGCCCCACTTCCCCTTCGATCCTGGCCGTTGATCTTAAATGATCAACGTCCTACAACAACCCTTCTCCTCTCTTTATAATCCCTCGCCCAAACCCTAGAGACCCATTTCCTTGCCCAACCGCCTTTGTATTCTCTCTATCTCTCCGCTCTCACATCAAACCCTATCAACCATGGAGATTCTCTCCCATTCCCTCCTTATACGTGTTAATATGCGGATTCTACATACCTTTTCTGCTATTATCACTCAGTTATGTTAACTTTCGTTACCATTATACTTATGGCAAGTTCGATTCTCACAGACCTGGCTTTGATTCTATGGTTCTGGGTGCGATTGTGGTTCTATGCACTTAAGAAGAAAAAATTTCTGTTGTATATGGTATGTCTCCGGTGATTCTGTCGTGATTGGGGCTTGTGAACGATTTTCCCTAAATTTGACTCCAACTAGGGTTTGGAATTATTACTTCCTCTGCTATTTTCAGGTATGCATGGGATATATTCTTTCCTTTTTTGTGTTGGTTGATTGTATTTCCTTGTTTGTTCGTCTAATTTTGCTACTATATAAACCCCCTTCCCCGTTTCCCCTCTAAGACTTAATTACTATCACCACTACTGTTATTCTCTCAACTCTCATTCTTCTATACCTTCTGCACTCTTGGTTGGGGCCACTGCAAGCCACGTCCACCGAAGTCTTCTCTAACTACCTCTCTGGTGCGAGCACTGCTCGGGGCTCATTGGAAGCTCTTATGAACTCTAATGCACTAGGGGTTTGGGAATTCCTGCTGCTGTTCTTATTTTTGTACTTGCATTTTTTTCTTTATTTGTTGTTAAATTTGCAAACTGGTAAGTGCTCAAACTCTCGCAATTATGTTTCTTCCCTATTTGTGTTCATGCTTTTGAACTTGTTATGTGGGCTTTTCAAAGCCATTATGATATTATGCCAACCTTAACTTTGGTTTTTCTCTTGTAATTCTTCATCTGGACTCGTATAACTTAGCATGTGTAGAAGATTTTCTAGGTTGTGATACTTTTTCGAAGTTGTTGTGTTCATGAATGCCTAATCTCTTACATTGACTATTTAATATTGTATTTTTTTTTTATGTTAGGGGATATAAAGAAACTTGTGGCTTCGTTTTGGACAGTTGATCATTTGAGAGCAACGGCCAGGATTAAAGTAAAGCGTCGCGGGTCAAATAATGGTCCCGTTCGGATTTTACAAAAGGGCTGTTTGGTTTGGGTCGTGGGTCGTTGGGTTAAGGATCTGGGATCTTTGGGCCTGGGGTTTGGGCCATTTGGGTCCAAGTTTTGGCTTAATTTTGGGTTGGGAATAAATTAAATGAATATTAAAGGAGTAAATTAATAAAATAGCTAATAAATATTTAAAAATGCTATTTATGCAATTTAATATTTTTGAAATAGTGACTAAAGATTTAAAAACATAAAATGCTATTTTGACCTAAATAATGCAACAAATACAATTATTTGTTGAGTGTGGGGTATTATTGCAAATAATGTGTAAGTAGAAAATACAATTATATAAATTTAGGTGAAATATTATAAAATATGCCTAAAATGTGGATGATTAATTAAAATAATTAATCTCTTAGAAATAATATTAAAGGAGTAATTGATGAATATAATGCCAAAATTGATTTGGAAAGCTTATAAAATGAAACAAAATCATTGTATGAAGCTCTTGTAATAACAATTTGTCAAAAGCATGAAGTTTTAAGAAATATGTAGAAATATTTTATAAGCATGAGGCCAAAATTGAGTATCAACATTTTTAGTTTGTTATTCCAGATCTAAACACAACCCACAACATGTCTATGGAGCCTCTAAGAGAACACGAGTACCATATGGATGTGCCAGTGATAAGGCCCCGGCTATATCATAAAAGTAAATGTACATGGAGATTGTTGATACCCAATTTTTCCCTTATATTTTATAAAATATTCCATATACTTCAAAATATCATTTTTGTATTTTTACCCAATTTACAAGAGTCAGATAAGTATGTTCTATTAATTTTCTATAATTTTTAAAGGTTTAAAATTGATTTTTTCTCCGATTTAATTATTCAAATATTTCTTAATTATCCCTTCAATTTATTTTGGGATGATTTAATAATTCAAATTTATTACTTGCACCACATGCATGCTTTATAATATTTTACGTCATTTTATACAATTACTTTTTCATTTTTTGCGCTATTTACACATTTTTGTACTAACATCTTATACTTTACAATCAATTACATTTATTATTTTATTTGGGGTCAAAAAACTTATTATAGGTTTTCAACCTTCAGTTATTATTTTAAAATACTTTTTTTCTTAAATAATATTTTTATGCTTATTTAGCAATTTTATTAATTTATTTTCTTTAATTTCTTTTATTTTTGAAATCTGGCCTAAAATCAGGCTAAAATTCGGACCAAAGCTGGCCCAAACCATTAAGCCCGCTACTTCTCAGCATCCAAACCAAACACCCTTTTAATAAACCCGGTTGCGCCCCGCTCCTGTTAACCCACCCCGCTTCTTTTTCGATCTTCGTCGTTGATCTTAAATGATCAACGACCTATAATAAACCCCTCATTCTCCTTATATCCTTCACCCCTAACTCTGGAGACCCACTTCCCCCGTTAAGCTGCTTATGTGTTCTCTCATCCTCTCGTTTTCTCTGAAGAACCCTAGCCGTCTCTCTCTTTAATCCCTCTCCTAATCCCGTTGATTATAGGATTCCTCTATTATTTGCTTACCATATCTATGTTCCTCCACTATCGGTCACGCGTTTGTGGTATTACCTAGGTACTTGCCCAATTTTGGCAAGTACCATCTCGTAGATCGGACTGGAATCAACCTCAATCTTTGAGATTTGGATATTATTTCATCTATATACATGAAGAAAGGCCTGATTCTTCACACCAGTTGGCCAACTTTAAGTATTTAACCCTAACTAGGGTTCAGAGTTCGATTTGTTTCCTTTCCGGTTACTTTACTGATAGCATGTGCATTTTTCTTTCCTTATTTATGTTTGCTTAATTTCCTTTCCTTGTTTTCTCGTTTGATTTAACTACCATACAAACCCCCCTTTCCCGTTTCTCCTTTGAAAAAAACTACTGCTACCACTACTGTTATTCTCTCAACTCTCATTCTTCTATATTTTGCGCTCTTCGTTGTAGCCAGTTGAAAGCCAAGGCCAACCGAATCCTCTCTATCGACAACCCTAGTGTGAGCACTTCTCGGGGACCGTTTAACGCTCCTATGAACCATGACTCATTAGGGTTTGAGGTCTTATTTGTTCTCTCTTTGCTATTGATACTCAAGCTGTTGTTGACACTTTCTTTTCTCCTCTATTTGTTTGTTAAATCTGTAAACCAGTAAGTGTTCAAACTCTCGCAATTATTTCTCTTCCCTATCTGTGTTCATGCTTATGGATATCCCTGTTATGTGGGCTTTTTCAAAGCCAATATAATACTGTGCTGACCTTTGCTTTGAGTTTCTCCTATAATCCTTCATCCGAACTTGTCTAAGTTAGCATGTGTTCAATCAATGTAGTCAATTTAGAAGATTTCTGGGCTGTGATACTTGTTCGAAGTTGTTATGATTATACGTGCTTAATTCCTTACATTGACTGATTTAATACTGTATCCTTTTTCATGTCTCGACCTGAATACTAGCACTAAAACTCTTAAGGAATTACTGCCTTCTCAGAATTTGCTTTGATTAGCCCCCCTCTGCTGAATCCTTTATGCGAGCTCCACTGTTTTCCTCATATATATGAACCCTATTGCTGTCTCAACGCTTTAATTAAACATGTGGCTTTGTTATTGAGAACTTTAATGTTATGTTTGTCCAATTCTGCACTCTTTTGCATTGCCTAGGATTTTAGTTGAATCCCAATACACTTAGTCTTCTGTTATTATACATGGTCGACTGGCTTAAGTTCTGAAATCTGTCTGCTCTACTTGACCTTAAGCTGATATGTCTTCCTACCATGATATCTTTGAACTTGGGAACCTTTGTGTTATACTCAGCATGATTAGAATTCTTAATAGCTGTTATAGATCACGCCTATGTGCCAGTTTACTATGCGTAATTGCCATCCTCTAACTATAACTCTATCAGACCTTCATGACTTAGATTCTTAGTTTTTTTAGGCTAATTCTGGTTTATGCTTTACTCTAAATTCACTCTGTAAAGCGTAGCATGTTCATCTTGTATGTGTGTGGTATGGTTACCTTGTTAACTCTAAGTGGCATGTCTTCTCAACTCTCTTAATGTTATGTCTATCCTCCGCATGCTATCACCTGCTGAATGATTGAACCTATGTTGTTACTTTGCCATGTCTAATTGTTGAAGTTAAGCCCTATTGATTCTCCTAGTTCTCATGTTCTTGTTTAATCAATCTTGTTACTCTTGCTTCTGAAATACCAATATGTTTTATGTGAATCCTGCTAAATGTCATGCAATCCTGTTTCAATGAGGTATTGCTTCACGGCAATTTAACTTATTCAAACGCTCAGTTTGACGAACTTTTTTCCGGTAAATGGAAAAGTCAGTTTTTTTTATAGTCATCTCTTGCTTTATCGAAGGATTGATATAGAGAAGAAATTCCTATATTTCTTATCTAAGCCCACCTACCTCCTTCCTTCCAGAGCAATAGAACCTCTTTCTAACTTCATTCAAAAAACCGGTTTTGGATCAGGAATCAGACTTTTCTTTTATTGCTTCTTTCACCGGCATGAGCCACCTCTTCTTTTTTCTGGAGAGTGGGCACCCTAGTCTCAGGATTTGGTTCTTTGTTTTCTACCTTTTGTGAAGTACAACGTTTGGCATGAACTGTTGGAGGAGCATAATCAGACTCTGCCCTAAACTCTTCGGGCAAAATCACCGGGATAACTATGTTTGCTATTCGTTTCGGCGGTACCCAGTGCATGCCTTCTGCCTTGCCTCCCTTCCTAACCTTGCTCGATCTAATACCCCGATCCTAGCCCACTCACCTTTCTCCAAGATTGAAGTTAGAACTAGGAGTCCTAAATCTTAATGAAAAGGAGCTTGGCATCCATGTGTTCGAGAGGTAGAAAACGACCGCTGTGGTGGGGTTTACCAGGTAGGTATAATTCAACGGGACCCTATCCCGTCCTGTGGTCCTGAACAAAGGTTCCATCCTGAAAATAAAAAAGAGCCTTCACGAAAAAACTGTTGGAACGAGATCTCTCATACAAAAAGACCTGAACTAACTACTCGCTCAATGCACATTAGAATAGAACTTCTTGCGCAATTCATGCCTTTCTGTTTTTTTGACCAGAAATTCTTTCTTTATTTTCATAAAAAATTGTTCTCTGAACTTTTTATCAATATGAGGTGATCGTAACACAGTATATAAGACTCGTGATTCAGGCAATCCAATCTTCCGTGTGTAAGGCGGAAGCCCCCAAAAATTGTTTTCAAAAAATGAGTGATCAAAAGATCGAATTACTATGCCTATCTTGGTGGTCGTTACTTTTGGTGGTCTTTCTTTTTGGTCCTCTTCTTGTTCTATTGATCAGAAGCAACGAGCAGCACCACGCCGGTTTAGAATTCGATTCTAAGGGCTAAGGCCCCCTCTTTTCTTTTCCTCCTGGCCGTGTGTGGGCCACACTTCAGAAAGGCCAAAAAGCGGGTCTCCTATTTCTCGTCCCATAGAGAATCTTCGCATTGCGGATCGCCCGAACCAGCCTAAGATAGGGCTGGCTCTGACGAGTGCCATCTCTTTCCATCTGGCTCAAATACCTATTTAAGGTATTCTCAGAAAGCGCAGCCTCCCTAGTAGGGTGGTTAAAGATGAGGCCGCGGATTTCTGACCTCCAAGCCAGAACCATATGGGGGGGGGAAACCCATCCCGCACCAATGCTGCTTCTATCTTTTTTTCCAACAGCATTTGTTTCTCCAAAATACCCAAAAAGGGCGGGAGGTGCCTGGCCTCGTTCCTACCAATGAAATAGAGCGACAATCGCTGTTGAATCTCTATCCTCCTTTAGATATCAGGAAGGAGAGGTTGCGCTAATTCCGGAACGAGGACCTCGCATGGAATGGGCGCAACCTCGGGCTTGGGAAGGCGCGGTTCTGGTTCTCTCGGAGGAGAGAAATCAAGAGTGCCAGACGAGGAACCCCTTCCCCCGTCGCACGCAGCTGCGAAGTAGTCAAGATGCTCATTTGTTGAATAAAAACTTGTCATAATTAGAAGGAAGAGAGCGGCGCCCAACCCCAAAAGGTTCCTTTGGAAAAGCTCTTTCTCCCTCCTAATTATGGTAGTCGTGGTTGATTCGAGGATCTTACGTGGCGGACCAAACTCTTCTATTGTCTTGCATTTTCTCTGGCGGAACCCCCCCCCCCC